>VUYV01000974.1:13580-47574 GCA_008711295.1 Anarhynchus alexandrinus | reverse complement strand
CCCCCCCCCCCCCCCCCGTAGCTATTTTTATCCCCCCCCCAACGGTGTTTCTCACTATCCTATTTTAAGCGGCGCAGTTGGCGCACTGGGAACCCAGTGCCCAGCTCCCGGGGGCCCCGCACCACCTCGCTGCCCGCTCACGCCGCCCGGGTGCAGGGAGCCATGCCCAGGGAGGCTGCAGAAGGTAGGCAGGGGAGCGGGCTGGGGGTTGGCGGGGGCCCTGGCACCCTGGGGGGGACAGGGTGGCACAGAGCCATGGGGTTGGGACGGAAGCAGCGGCCAAACGCTGCCCTCCGCTGCAGGGGCTGTGGGCAGAGATGCCCACCCATGGGAAAAAAGGGGGTCGTGGAGGGCTGCGGGCGCAGGGAGCAGGGTTGGGGGAGGGGGCAGGCAGCTGGTTGGCAGAGCCCCTCACATCAAACCTACATGCCCGGCTGTGCCCCCCCAACTGTAGGGGAGCAGCTGCCGGGGTGATGGGGGTACCCACGGGACAGCCCCCAGCCAAGGGCATGGCTCTGGGGAGGGTCTGGGGGTACCCCAGGCACCAGCCGAGGGCCCCCAGCACCGATGCTTGCCAACCCTGCCGGCGGCACGCACCGCCCTGATGGCAGCGGCACGGCGCCGCGCTGCCCTGCAACACACCGCTGGCCCCGGGAGGGATTGGGAGCGGGCACGGTGCCACCCTGCCCTGCTCTGCCATGGGCACGGCGCCTGGCCCTTGCCCGCTGCTCAAAAAAACGCGCAAACGCCCAGAAAAAAATCCTTTCCCTCTGCCACAACGTAGGCACGGCCACTTCCTGAGAGGGCGATGGAGCCATGTCTGCTCCCCAAAAACCTCCTTGCTCGCATGGGGGCTGTGTCCATTTGGGCAGTGGGCACTGGGAACCCCGGACACAGCACACACCCCACATCTCCATCCGTGCGCCCATGAGCAGAGCATGAGCAGAGTGCCCACTGGGCAAGCCAAGCCGTGCTGCTGGCCGGAGCTGGCACCGTCCTGCCCCTGCCCGCCGGCTCCCAGCTGGCCCTGGGGAGCCCCAGCCAGCCCCGCGGTGCCTGGGCTACCCGGGCCGGGGGTTGGCACGTTCCTGCCCCCAAGCCAGGGCCAGATTCCAGCCCCGCTAATGAGGCTCTGGGATCGTGGCCACCAGGTGCCCGCTAACTGCTCCGATGACAGCATCAGGGCTGGGGGGGGCACAGCCAGCGCTTGCTCGCCAGCGGCCGCAGGGCTGTGCCAAGGGAACACCAGCGTTGGCTGCCCGCCCTGGCACAGCACCGGGCTGGTGTCAAAGCTGGGGTCACCTCCAAGAGGATTCTGGTCCCTGCAGGGGTGTGCGGGGCAGGCAGAGCCCACGCTCACTCTGGGACTCTGCTCCCGGCAGACGGCATGGGAAGGGCCGAGGGTGCCGCGCCGGCAGAGCCTGGGGACGCAGACAGCAGCGAGCCTGGAGCCATCAGCCTGCGCCCCGTGGAGTCCATCAGCGACCTGCACTGGGCCTCGGGCGGGCACAAGGGCACCGAGGGTGAGAGCAGCGGTCGGGGGGGACCCACACCAGCCCCGGCCGTGCCAACGGCTGGACTCTGACCTCTTCTCTCCCCTGCCCGCAGGCAACGGCCCGGCTCCCTCCCGCAGCCTGCACCGGCCCCCACCTCGCCCCGCGCCCCCCGGCCCCCTGCCGCTCCTGCCCACCCTGCGCCCCGTGCCCGCCGCCAGCCCCTGCCCCTGCCTCGGCCCCGGCCACCCCCTGCTCCTGGCCCTGCTGGGGCTCCTAGCACTGGCAAGTCTGGTCCTGGCCACGCTGGCCATCTACCTGAGTGGTACGTGGCACCGGGGGGGAGGGGGGGAACTGGGGCTGGGGGGCGGGGGGGCGCTGCAGGACGGCCAGGCCAACCACCCCCAGCGTGTCCTCGTTTTCCCCCGCAGTCCTGCAGAGCCAGTCGGTGCGGGCGCTGGCCCAGTGGCTGGAGAGCCAGGAGGACGCCGTGCGCCAGCTGCGGGCAGCCAGCGGGCAGCTCTGGGCTCGCCTCAACGCCAGTGCCGAGCCCGGCGGGCACCGCTGAGCTGCTCCTGGCCCTGCCACGGGCACCGGGCCACGACGGGAAGGGGCACCAAAGGGGGGGAGGGGGGGAGCGGGCAGCTCTACCACCCCCCCCGATCCCGCTCAGACCTGGCAGCATCGCCCCACGGGGCACAGGGGGTGGTGGGGACAACGCGCGCCCCCACCCCAGGCTGCGAGAGAACAGGACAGGGCTGCAACGACAGGCACCCGCCCCGGTGACAGCCCTTCCTCTTCAAAACAAGGCAGAAGGCACCCTCCAATTAGCCTTTTAATTACCTCCTGTAATCAAAGTCTTAGAAAATCACCACCATAGACACATTCCCAGGGTGACAGGCACTCCCAGCTGGCGCAGCCTCACGCCCGCCCGGGCAGTGGCCCCCGAGGCTGTATGGGCAGCACTAGGACTCACCCACTGTGCCACCCCCCTGTAATTAAATTCCCACAAGAGGACTATTTCATATAAAGCATTTGGCTGGAAAAGGGCTCGGAGCGGGCAGCTGGCAGGGCTGGGCAGCGCCTGCCACCCCACACCGCTCTGCCACCACCCCCGGGTGCCAGGCCGGCTGCGGGGAGGCAGGGGCTGTGCCCAGGGTGGCAGGGGGGTGCTGGGGAAGTGCTCCTGCCACAGGCATGGACACCAGGGCCAGCTGCCCCGCAGCCCTGCATGGCTTTGCCCTCCCACCCAGCCCCTCAGGCTGTGCCAGGCCACCCCAGTGCCCCCATGGGACCGGGGAGGGGGGACACGAGCCCTGCCTGTGAAAGGGGCTGCAGGAGCCCTGTGAGACCCCCTCCCACCGTGCCACGTGGAGCCCCAGCCGCAGAGCGGGCACACAGCAGCACGCCACACCCCCCCAGCTCTTCTTTTATCCATCATTTTTTTGGTTAAAAAAATAAAAGAGGGGGCAGCCCCCGGCGGGGCAGCTCCAGGCATTAAATACTCTGCTGTACATGACTAAAAGCCCGAGGGCTGGGGGCACCTGCCCCTCACAGTGCTGGGTCTGCAGTCCAGGTGGGCTGGGGGCTCTGCCCCCCTCTGCCCGTCACAGCACGTCCGCCCGCTTGTCCCGCACCCGGCTCCGGGCTTTCGTGCGGGCTTTGAAGGCAGCTGAGTTGTAAAGGTGCTGGGAGGGGAGGGAAGGAGAGATGGGTTAGGGGGTGCCCCTCTCCCCACCTCCCCACCAGAGCCCACCACACTCAGACGCTCGGCTGGAGCCCAGGGTGGCATCGGAGGGGACTGCAGGCACAAATCCGGTGTGGGGGCACCCACCTTCTCAAAGCGGGAGACCTTGTTGGCTTTCAGAGCAGCTGCATCCAGCACCAAGGGGGGCCCAAGGCCGAAGATCTCCCGTAGCAGCTCATTGTTCTGCAGAAGCAGGAGCCTGTTAGCACCCATCAGCACCGGCCCAGCACCCCTGGTGCAGCCACCCAGCCCCTACCTGGAGGTGGTGGCGGATGCCGGAGCCCAGCACCTCTTTAAAGGCTTGGTAGGTCCGCTGGCGTGCCCAGCTGTCCAGGTACATGCACTCCAGGCCAAATCGGATGGTTTCCTCCTGGTACTCCCCACTCTGAGCAGAGAGAGAGGCATCAGCAATAACCTGGGTGTCAACCCTGTGCGTCCCCCGGCTCTCACAGAGAGAGGGGAATCACCAGGCAATTGAGCAGCAGCTGCACAGCCAGGGGCTCGGCAAGGAAGGGCACTGCCAGCCTCCAGTACCTCGATGAAGCGCAGGATGTCCCGGAAGATGGAGCGCTGCTTCCGTCGGTCCGTTTTGGCTCGGTACTTATTACTCTCAGTAGCCAGGACCTTGAGCTGGGCACGCAGAAACTCTGTATCTTGGTGGCACAAGTCCTCCTGCCAAAAAAACAGTGGGGTTTGGAGAGGATGCAGCTCTGGGCACTGCCTACAGCTGCCATTGCAAGGACAGTGCTGGGGAATCACCAGGGCAGCCCCTCTGCCTGGGCACCCACTGGTGACGCCAGCCTGGAGCATCCCAACGCTGTCAGTGCCAGCTCAGCCCGGGCACGGGGAGGGTGCCTGCGCCGGCAGCTCCCTGCCACTCTGCTGTCCCCCCCCGCCGCTGCCTCCTGCCACCGCAGCGCCCCGCCATACCTCCACGTCCTGGGCCAGCTCGAAGACCAGAGCGATTGTTTCTCCGGCCAGGATGCGCAGTGCGACGCTGCTGCTGGACAGCAGCGGGGGCAGCTTCAGCCAGCGACTGGGAAAAGGAGGCAGGAGAGCAGTCAGGGGGGCTGGGTGCCACCTCAGGGGTTCCTCGCTCCGCAGCCGGCTGCCCCCCGCCAGCCCCCGCACCCCCCCTTGCCCCACTCACTTGTCCAAGACACTCTTGATGTGGGAGGGGGGGCAGATGGTGAGGAGCAGGGACCATGACTGGAGCGCGCTGCAGTGCAGAGGGCCATGCTGGACGGGTGCTGAACCCCCCTCACCTGCGCTGGGGGTGCTGAAGACGCCCTCTAAGCAGGACAGACACGAGACCAGGTCCTGGAGGGGGGAAACCCAACCGTCAGGCCACAGCTGCCACGAAGATGCCAAAGTGAAGCCACACACTGGGTACCAAAGGGGACCCACCCGGCCCAGGGGCACCAGGAGCTCCCCAGGGCAGGGGGGACTCCTCCACTCGGGACACACCACCTCTGCGAGGTGGGCTTCCCGCCTCAGCTCAACTCCACACTGCCCAGGGAAGGGGCCTGGACTGTCACAGATGTCCCCGTGCCCCTTCCCTGGCTCAGCTCCAAGCTGCCCTGGCACCATGGGCCAAGGGCGAGTGGCACGGTAGCCCCTGGGGTGCCCTCCGGCAGGGGTACGGGTGACATCCAGGCGCAGTTACCTCGAGGTCAGCAGCAGCAATGTAGCAACACATGCCCAGGGCTGTGGCACACTGGTGACAGACAGGGGGAAAAGGCAGTCAGAGGTGGCAGTGCCAGGCCAGATCCAGCACCCGCCCAAGGGGAAGCAGGGTCAGGGTGCCCCTGCTTTACCCCACTGCTCTCCACAGCACCCAGTCCTGCTGCCCTCCCGTGACCACAGGGACCCCCAAAGGCATCGCCCAGGCTCTCCCCACCGCCAAGGTGCCCCCTGCGCCCAGGAAGAAAGAGGCCAGGCCTTACGCTCTGCCGGGCGCCAGGGCTGGCCGTGCTGTCTGTCAGGACACTGATGAGCAGAGGCTTCAGGCTGCGAAACATCTCCTCCCCCTCCGGGCCAGAGCCCATCTGGAGGCAGAGGAGGGTGAGGACGGTGCCCGCCAGCGCCTGTTCCTCCCCTTTACCTGCGGGCAGCACATGAGACCTCCCTCAGACACTGGTCACCGGCCCCGCCACCCCCAGTCCCAGCGCCTGCCTGTGCCCAAACCTTTCTTGAGACACTTCTCCAGGGAGTCGGTGAGCATGAGGCGGCGCTCCAGCAAGAACTCGGAGAGGGTTTTGGAAGAGAAGGCCAGGCGCAGGCTCTGCAGTGCCGCCTGCCGCGTCTTGGCGCTGCCGAGAGACCGCGGGAGGTCACGGGGTGGGGTGGCCCGGGACCAGGCATGGCCCTGCCTGCGGCTGGCAGCGGCGGGAGGGACGGGCAGCGGGCCAGGCGTGCCCACGGGGGGTGACAGCCGCTCCTCACCTCTTGTCCAGGAGGTTGTCCATGTGCTCCTTCAGCCTGTCCTCTGCCTCCTCCTCCTGGCCTTGCTCACCCGCCGCCTCGCTCCCTGCCGGGGTGGCACCCACGTCACGGCAGTGCCCAGGCACGAAGGTGGAGGAGGGGATGCCCACGGGTGGGGGGGGACACAGCAGCAGCAGCACCGCCACCCACGGGGGGACACAGAGGGGGACAGGGGGCAGCCCCCGGGGCTCACCTGCGGCCTCCTCGGCGGGGCTGGCCCCCTCGCTGGCGCTGCTGCAGTGGCTCAGCACCTCGCTGCCGGCCTCCTCCTCGCTGGCGGGCGAGCCCGCCCGGGCGCTGCCAGGGCCACCTGCGGCGGGGGTGGGGGGGAAGATGGCGACAAGCTCCTGTCAGCCCGGCCGCACGGGGGAGAGGCGGCGCGGCGGCCGCCGAACCGGAGATCCGAGGCCTGTGCGGGCCCCCGCGCCCCAGTGCCGGGCATGGCATGGCACGGCACGGCACGGCACGGCATGGCATGGCATGGCATGGCATGGCATGGCTTGGCGGTGCGGCCCGACCCGGCCCGGCCCGGCGGTCCCCGCGTCGCNCCGCCCCGCCCCGCCCCCGCCGCGCGGCCCCCTGGGAGCGCCCGTCGCCCTCTGCGCATGCGCCCCCTGGCGGGGTGGAGGACCGTAGCTCTCGGCGGGCGGCGGTGGGTCCCCGTCCCGTCCCTGTCCTGTCCTCTGCCTGTCCCTGTCCCTGTCGCGCCCCTGGTCTCGCCCCCGCCGCTGACCTGTCCCTGACCGGTCACTGTACCCGTCCCGTCTGTGCCCCTGTCCCTGCCCCTGTTTCCACCCCTGGCCCGTCACTGTCCCTGCCCATATCCCTGCTTGTATCCCTGCCCATATCCCTGCCCGTATCCCTGCCCATATCCCTACTCATATTCCTTCCTGTATCCCTCCTGCCCCTGCCTATATCCCTGTCCCTGCCTGTATCCCTGCCCCTGCCCGTATCCCTGCCTGTGTCCCTGCTTCTGTCCCTGTCCCTGCACCTTCCTGTGTCTCTGCCCTTGTCCCTGCCCAAATCTCTGCCTCTGTCCCTGTCCCATCGCTGTTTCCACCCCTGACACGTCACTGCCCCTGCCCATATCCCTTCTCCTGTCCCTGCCTGCGTCTCCTGAGGAAAATCTCATTCCCTAACTAGTGTGCCAATTAGTCGTTATAGTATGAAATTGTATGAACTTTCTTAAGAGATATATATATATATTTACATTGTATACTGCATAGTTATGGTTCAGCAGGCATGGCTGCAGGACGCCAGCTCATTGTGAGGAGGAGGAGGAGGAGAAGGAGGAGGAGGAGGACAACCCCAGCCGAAGGGTGAAGGCCACCCCTGGACTCCCGAGAGAAGGCCAGCACCCCAGCCCCTCCGACACCCCCCCGGGACTCTCCGGTGGCCTGGCCTCACAGATAAATACCTGTAGCAAGACGGACTCCAGGGACACCCGAGTGAGGAAAAGGCCACCGCTGCCATAGAATTGGAGTGGCTTTGCAAAGGGGCGGGGGGGGGATAGGGGTAGGGGTTGGCCAAACTGTGCTGTACCCCAGCGCTTGGGGGGTGTGAGTGCCGCATGTGACACCACATTTGGGGTGCCCCCATTTGGCTGGGACACCTCATGGGTGCAAATAAAGAATGACTCTTGTTCTCGCCTTGGCGTCCTGGCCTCACTCCTTGGGCCGTGGGGACTGGGTGCGAAATGTTTGTGGCACCAGTCCCTGCCCACAGCCCTGCCCCTGCCTGTACCCCATCCCTGCGGCTGGCCCTGTCTCTTCCCCTCTCCCTGCCCACATCCCTGCCCTTATCCCTGTCCCTATACCTGTCTGCACACCTGCGCGTGTCCCTGCTTCTGTCCTTTTCCCTGCTCCTGCCTGTATCTCTGCTTCTGTCCTTGTCCCTACCCCTGCCTGTATCCCCATCCCTGCCCAACTACCGGCTCCTGTCCCTATTTCTGCCCCTGCTCCCATCACTGTCCCTGCCCATAGCTGCCCATATCCCCATCTGTCTCTGCCCCTGCCCATATCCCTGCCTGTATCCCTGCTCCTGCCCCTGCCCACATCCTTGCCCATATCCCTGCCCCTGCCTGTATTCCTGCCCCGGTCCCTGCCCTATTGTCACCCAACACTAAGGGGACACCCATCCCTGCTCCTGCCTAAATCCCCGCCCCAGCCATACGGCTGTCCCTGCCTGTACCCCTGCCCTGTCTCTATCCCTGTCCCTGCCCCTACCCCATACCCTTACGTTGTGAATTAAAATAGTTCACTTATAAAACATTAGAATTAATGGTGTGATCGCTTAATATTAGGTTGAATTGAAACTTGAGTGGCTTTTCTTGGCATGAGCCACTTTACTTGGCATGAGCCAGTGCAGCGCGGAAGCCCTGGGCCGCAAACCGTAACTGAACTTTAGTTGAACCTTCGCTTAGTCAAAAAGGCGAAGAACTGGGAGTCTTGCACAAAGAGATAAACTGGCCCAAGCCTGTAACTGAAGGAAAGGACCTTCAAAGAAAGAGAGAAACCAATCTATCTGAAGTCAACAGAAGACAAACGATATCCAAGTGCGGATAAGATGGGAGGATGGTGAAACTGTGTGATGCAATAAAATTGGAAAGATGATACTCCAGTCATCATAGAGGAAAAGCGGCTATTAAACAAACTGTTTGGACAAAAAGTCCACGCATGTTGTGCAGACGGACACGTGAACCCCTTGTGTAATACACTGTGAGGCCATAAAAGGCACAGGGAAACAACCGAGAGGGATCTCTCTTCGGAGACACCCTGCCAGCGCTGAAATAAACCGACTCCGTGGCACAACCAGGGGTCCAAGCACTTCGTTACAGTCAGAGGCGAAGACTGTCCCCAGCCGCAGCCAGACCCTCTCGGAGGAGGAGTTTGGAAAGCGAGGGGGGGTCCAGCCTGCACCCCGGGGGGGGTGGGGGGGTGGCAGGGACCGCCAGGGCGAGGGCAGAGCCACAGCAGCGGTACCTTTGCACTTTCGTTTCCAGCCGGTGGAGTCAGAAACCGAAACGGGGGCGCAAATCGAAACTCCCATTTCCCTGCCCCGCCGCAACCGGCGCTTAAGGCAGCGCGGGCAGCAGCGTCCTGCCCGTACCGCCCGCCGCCCCCACTGCTGCGGGGCACCAGCACCCCCGGTGATGCTGGCATCACCCCTGTCCCGCTGCCGGGAGTGATACCAGAACCCCTGAGTGATGCTGGTACCAGCCACATCCCATTGCTGGGGGTGACACCAGGACCCCCCAAGTGATGCTGGCACCACCCATGTCCCATTGCCGGGGGTGACACCAGAACCCCCCGAGTGATGCTGGCACCAGCCATGTCCCATTGCCAGCGGTGACACCAGCAACCCTGGTGATGCTGGCACCACACATGTCCCATTGCTGGGGGTGATACCAGAACCCCTGGTGATGCTGGCACCAGCCACGTCCCATTGCCGGGGGTGATACCAGGACCCTCCGAGTGATGCTGGCACCAGCCATGTCCCATTGCCAGGGCGACACCAGGTCCCACAGTGGCACTGGCACTGGCTGCATCTCATTGACTGTAGTGATATCAGGGCTTCTGATGACACCGGCTCCAGCCATGTCCCATTGCCTGTGGTGACACCATGCCACCAGCACCAGCCACGTCCCAGCACTGGCTGCGCCCCAGCCCGGACACTTGACCCCCCAGTGTGGGCACAGGCAGGCACTGGGGCAGGCAGGGCACCCCCAAAGCTGGGGCTATGAGGTCCTGCAGCACCCCAGACCCAGCCTGCAGGCAGCTGCCTGCACTGCCACTGTCGCTCCTGCCCCTCAGCCGGGTGCCTGGGTGATGGCTGTGCCGCGCAGCCCCTCCTGCCCCCTCCCAGCCCCCGTGGTGGTGGCACCAGGGGCACCCTGGGGACCCCCGGGGAGCCAGGACTGGGGCTGGGGAAAGGCGAAACCTCGGGGCCGGGGCCACCTTAATTTCCCAGCGGTGACGCCATCGGGGTGGTGTCTCGGGGAAGATTTAAAAGCTGCTGCAGGCAGGAGCAGGCAGAGAGTTGCAGGCAGGAGTGGACCGCGGGAAAGTGGCAAGTCAGGAGAGCGCAGAGGGAGCGACCACAGCCGGCAGGATGGAAGTGAGGCAGGTGCCATCCAGGAACGGGCTGACAACGGTGACTGCCAAAGAGCTGGACACCTGGATCATGGACACCTTGCAGCCCAGCACGGAGTTCAGCAACCAGGTGAAGCAGACGGTGAGGCAGATCTGTGACTTCCTGAAGGAGGACTGCTTCCTGAAGGATACCAACATCCATGTCAACAAGACCGTCAAGGTGAGCACTGCCCGGCACGGGGACCGGCCAGCACCCCTTGCTGCCACCCTTCCCACTGTCCTGTTGCTCCAGCTCATGCCCTGCCTCAGTTTCCCCTGGCAGCCCCAGGAATGGTGGCGGGCGATCCCTGTGCCGAGGGGCAGCCGTGCTGAGCGGGCAGAGCATCTCTCCGCAGGGCGGCTCGGCAGGCAAGGGCACAGCCCTGCGGAACAACTCCGACGCCGACGTGGTGCTCTTCCTCAGCTGCTTCTCCAGCTACCAGGACCAGAAGCAGAATAGAATGGGTATCCTGGATTTGATCAAGAGGAGGCTGCACGCCTGCAGGCAGAGCCTGATGTTCACCGTGACCATCAGTGAGCCCCGGTACAAGGGTCCTGGCAATACACCGCGCTCCCTCAGCCTCACTCTCTACTCCAAGCAGAACTTGGAGTCCACTGAAGTGGACATCCTGCCCGCCTATGACGCCTTGGGTAAGGGCTGCGGGCTGGTGCGGGGCCGAGCTGTGGTGTCAGTGCCGGGATGACTCTCACCCTCCTCACCCCACAGGGCAGATAAGCCGGGACAGCTGGATGAATGCAAATTTGTACGAGGCGGCGTACACGGAGCTTCTGAGAACCAACAGTGGCCCCGGGGAGTTCTCCCCCTGCTTCACCGAACTGCAGAAGAAGTTTGTGAAGCGTTTCCCCGCCAAGCTGAAGAACCTCCTGCGCCTGGTCAAGCACTGGTACAAGGAGGTGAGGTGCGGCCTGGCTTCCCTGGCACCCACTGGCCACCCGCCCCGGCCAGCTCTCAACCCCGTCCCCATCTTATCTGCAGCGGGTGAAGCCACGGTACTGCAGTGAGGACCTGCCCCCCAAATATGCTGTGGAGCTGTTGACCATCTATGCCTGGGAGCAGGGCACAGACTCCAACGAGTCCTTTGACACAGCCGTGGGCTTCCGTACGGTGCTGGAGCTGTTGCGCCGACCCAGTGAGATCTGCATCTACTGGGAGACGTGCTACTCGCTCCAGCACAGCCAGATCGGCACCCATGTGAAGAACGTGCTTCATGGACGCCGGTGAGTACCGCGCCTGGTGGGAACTGTGCCACCTGCCCCACGGCACTGCCTGGGGCTGATGGCAGTGCCCACCCTCTGTGTTCGCAGCCCCATCATCCTGGACCCCGCCGACCCCACGGGCATCCTGGGCCAAGGCAGTAAGTGGGACCTGGTGGCAAAGGAAGCTACCCGTGACCTTTCACTGCCCTGTGTCAGCACCGTCCAGCCCTGGGCTGTGCAGGTAAGGCTGCCGGCACCTGCAGCCATCGCGGTCCCTCAGCCCCTGCCGGCTTTGCCCACCCGTTCTCCTGTCCCTGCAGCCGGCCCGGCCCGTGAAGATTGAGGTGAAGCAGCTGTCGGGCACCAGCCTGAGAACGACCGTCAGCCCGGACACCACCATCAGGCAGCTGAAGGAGGTAATCGAGCAGCAGTGGGGAATCCCTCAGTACAGGCAGCGCCTGGGGCTGCAGGAGCCGAGGGGGAACAGCCTCGTCCTGGAGGATGGCAAGACCCTGGCCACCTACGGCATCTTCTACAGCACCACGCTGCTGCTGCTGCAGACTGAGACCCAGATGATGGAGGTCTTCGTGAAGGATGACAGGAACCAGACCACCACCTACAGAGTGTGGCCCACCGACACCGTCCGGCAGCTGAAGGAGCAGATCCACACTCAGAGGGGGCTTCCCCCTGACCAGCAGCGCCTGACGTACCAGTCCAAGGAGCTGGAGGACCGGCACACGCTAGCGCACTACAACGTCCAGCCCAGGAGCACCATCTTCCTGCTCCTGCGGCTCCGGGGGGGCACAGGCTCCCAGCACCCCCAGTTCCCTGCCTGCTCGCCCTCCTGAGCATCGTCCCCAGCACCAGCAGATGCTCCTATACCCCACCCCCCAACCCTCCCCCCCCATGTTATACTGGAAATAAATGCCTTGGTAGATCCTTGTGCTGCTCACTGGGTTGGGGAGAGTGCCAAGTGGCACCAGGGAGGGGGTGGTAAGGGGGGACTCTATTGGGATGAGGGAGGGACATCAATGCCACCGCCTGCTGGGTCAGGGGTGCCAGCCCGCTGCCAGCTGGACCTCAGGAAAAATCCAGCTCCGTCCTCTGCCTGCTCCTGCCTGCAGCGGCTTTTAAACCTTCCCGGGCCACCACCTGATGGTGTCACCGCCACGCCAAGTTAAGGTGGCACTGGCCCCAGGGCTTCACCTCCACTGGCCCGGCTCCCTGGGGGGGTCCTGCCCAGGGTCTCCCCTGGGTGCTCAGCTGGCCGGAGGCAGTGTCCCACTACGGGGACCCTGTGCCGTGCCCTGCCCGGGTCTGGGGGTGCCCTGCCTGCCCCAGCGCCTGCCCGCGCCCACGCCGGGGGCTCAAGTGTCCGGGCTGGGGCGCAGCCAGCGCTGGGACGTGGTGAGTGCCGGTGTCACTGGGGGAACAAGGTGCCACCGCAGGCAGTGGGAGGCAGCAGACCCTGAGGTCACCTCCTGTCACTGCCTTAAGCGCTGGGCTGTTGACAACAGGGAAATGCCAAAGTCAAGTTTCGGTTGTCATCTTCCAGAAACGAAAATGCAGGGAGCTGTAAGCCTGGGCCAACCCCACCGGCCTCGGCAATATCCCTGCGGGATGTGGACCCCCATCCAAGCTCTGAGCACCCCAACCCTCTTGGCTCCCCGCTGTAGCTCACCCACCTNAGTGCTCCCTGGGGCAGACGCGGGACCCCGGGCTGAATCCTCTGCTTTATTGTGCTCAATTAGTACAAGCTCCCCCACGCTGCTGCTCTGCACCCGGGGCGCCAGGCACCACCTCTGTGCCCCCCCACATCTCCTCCCTGGGCACCCCTCCTCCTGCCGGGCCCCCCGCATCCCGCCAGCGCCCATCCTGCCCCTCGGGGGTCCCGCTCCCACCTACAGCCCCCTCGGAACCCCAGGGTGGCCCTGCTGCCCCGTACCCCCACGGCACCATGCCCGGGGGAGGGGGCACAGCCTGGCCCTGCCACCCCCACCGGGACAGGTTTACATTCATCCGTAACAGTCGTTAATAAATATTTCGGTGACTCTGTGGTGCCGGCAGCCGGCGGGGTCCCCCCACCAGTGCTGTAGCCGGTGGCAAGGGTGGCCGGCAGCCCCTCAAGGGGGGGGCAGTCAGCCCAGCTGCCCTCCTGGCCCCGCAGCCGCAGCCCCCCACCACTGCCCGTGCCCGGCTCCGGTGCTGCCGGCGGGATGGCCGAGGCCAGCGGGGGGCTTCGCCCCTGCCCGCAGCCCCGCTCCTAGGCAGAGCCCCGTGCCCGGGGCCAGCCCCGGGGTCACCAGGGGGATGCGCTGCGGGGGCCCCGCTCGGCCCGCGGCCCCTCGTGGGTGCGCCGGCGGCGGGCTTTGCGTGGCTCCTCGCCCTGCCCGCGGCCAGGGGGTCCGGCGTGGGCGCGGGGGGGCGGCGGGGGTCTCCCCCGGCTCCAGAGCCGCTGGCAGACCCTGTCTGCAGGTCCCAGCGGCGGGCGCTCCACCAGCTGGAGGAAGTCCCGGTACCAGACTTTGCGGCCGGGGGGCCCGGCAGTGAGCTGGGGGTCTCCGGCGGGGGCCATGCCCGCTGCCTGCCGGGCGCCGATCACCTCCAGGGAGAGCCGCAGCAGGGGCTGGGTGAAGCCGTGCTCGGTGGCGTGGCAGAGGTAGAGGCCGGCGTCGGCGCGCTGCACGCTGCGCAGCAGGACGCCCCGCTCCGTCCGCACCACCCGCTCATCCACCTGCACCTGCGGCACCCATGGGGACGGGCAGTCAGCACGGCATGGCACGGCACGGCATGGCACGGCACGGTCCCGCCGGCGGCACCCAGCCGGGGAAAGCCTACCTCTCGCTGTGGGTCATCCGGGGTGCGCTGGTAGGTCCAGAGGACGTCGGCTTGCAGGGATTTGGGGATGCACTCCAGGAAGGCGGTGCTGCCCTCCACCCCAAAGAGCTGCTTCTGGGGTACGCTGCCCCGCCGGGGGTCTGGGGGGGACGGACACACGGCCTTGCTGTCACCCCACCGCCTCAGCAGGGCTGACCCCCAACCCCCGGTCACGTCCCAGCTCACCTTCGGAGCAGAGCAGGTTGGGGTCACCATTGCGGACGTCCTGCCGGCGGAAACGCCTGCGGGGAGGTGGCGGAGGAGCAGGGGCTGCGGCAGCAGGGCTTGTGCCCCTCACCCTGGCCTCAGGGCGGGCTGGCCGCCCCAGCACCGCACCGTGGCACCTCACCTACCTCTTGGTGTTGGGCACGTAGCGGGTGCAGGCGGTGCCATCCCAGGCGCAGTATGGGTCCCGGGCCAGGCAGCACTCGGCGCAGGCTTTGCCGTAGGCGCCGCAGCGGTGCAGGGGCAGCTGGGCCAGCGCGGTGGTCGAGCCGGCGTAGAGCTGTTGCTGAAGGGAGGGGAGGGGGGGGAGGAACATGGGGCTGAGCACCCTTGCGCTGTGGCAGGGGGTCAGGCAGAGCCACAGTGGGACATGGGGACCTACGTGGGGTCCCCCCCTTACCCGCTTGGAGGAGAGCTGCAGGCTGGTGATGGGGGAGGCGTCCTGCGGGCAGAGTGTGGGCAGGAGTCAGGGATGTGGGGGGGGGATGCAGGCATCCAGGCTGCCAGCTCCCACGTCCCGGCAGCTGGAGCGCTCTGGCATGACCTGGACCGTGGGCAGCACAAGGCAGTGCCGGGGGAGGTCTGACTGGGGGTGCACGGAGCTCCCCCCCCTCACCTGGAAGACCTGCAGCTCCTCCAGCAGCAGTGGCTCCATGCGGTGCCAGCTCTCCTTGGGCACCGAGACCACCTTCAGCACCGTGCCCACGTCTGTGGGCAGGGAGGGGTGAGGCCGGGGGTCCCAGCCTTGGCACCCCCCCAGCTCACACCCCCTACCCCAGCCCCAGGGTCACCACGTGCCTGTGCCGATGAAGAGGACATCGTAGTGGCCATCGGCGGCAGTGACGCGGTCCACGGCGATGCGGGTGAAGGTGTAGGGCACGGCAGCTTGCAGGAAGAGGGGGCGCTGGCCGTGGGGCAGCACCGGGTTGTACATCAGCGGGTGGTGCCGGGCAAACTGGATCACCTCGTCCGGGAAGTCCTTGGTGGAGCCGAAGGTGCCAAAGGTTTTGCTGGGGCACTGTGGGGAGGCAGCGCTGACTGAGCGGGGTCGCACTCTCCCACCTACCCCGGGTACTGGCATCCCACCGGTGGCACCAGGCGGGACACCCCCACGCCACCTACCATGCCCGGACGGGGGTACGGCACGCGCCCTTGGTATGACACCCACTGGTAGTTGGGACCCTCCTTGTGTGCGAAGGGGCCCAGGAACGCCCGGCGGATGTCGGCCATGGTGTAGACGCAGATGGCTGAGCCCTGGAAAACAGAGCTGGCGGGAGAGAGAGGGGCTAATGTGAGGGGCGAGGGGGGCACCACCGGGNGGATGGGGTGGGGAGGGGGCTGGAGCTGGAGGTGGAGAAGACAGCATAGACCAGGGGGTTGCGCTTGTCCCTTGTCTGCAGCAGGAAAACGTCCCCTACGAGCAGGGAGGGCATCAGTGCTGCCCCGACACACTGGGGATGCCCCAGCCCCCCCTACCCCCCCTGCACTCACGGAGCTCATCGAAGTGGGTGTCTGCCCCATCAGGTCCCGGCACGGCACAGACGAGCCGAGCCTTCAGGAAGGTCGTCCACTTGTTTACCAGGCTGCGCTGCCCGCCCACGTCATTCTGCCGGGAGAGGGGGGCTACCGATGTCAGCGGCGATGGGGGGGCACCCCGGGGCACCCCCGGCCCCCAACCCACCCGCCCGCGGGTGCTCTCACCCGGCAGATCTGGCCGATGCGGGCGAAGCTGGTCTTGCCCAGCCCCTGCTGCCGCTCCACCGCCGTCTCGCGGAAGAAGAAGTAGATCTTGTCATCGTCGGGGTCCTCGCTCTCCGGCACCCAAAAAACAGCCACGAACTTGGGCTCTGGGGGCAGAGGGGGGCCACCTCCAGTGCTTCCGCTAGCCCTGCTCCCCGGGGACCCTGGGGCACCCGCTGGGGTCCCAGAAGGGCGCAGACCCCCCCCTGCCTGGCTGCGGGGCACAGGCAGGGTGAAGGTGGGACCCCACCAGGCACCGGGAGTCTGCGGGGGGCACAGAGACCCCCCACATCACCCTCCGCAGGCAGCGGAGGACGGGGGGCAGCTGAGCCCGGGGGGCAGCCGAGCCCGGAGGACTCGTTGCCCCGATGCCTCCAGGGAGCAGCCATGCTGCGCCGGCGTGCCGGTGGCCCCGCCGCCCTCCCGCTCCCCGGCACTGACCGTTGAGCCAGCGGGAGTCGTGCTGCTCGGTGCGGATGGAGGGACGCCGGCCCAGGCTGCGGAAGATGGTAAAGTCCCGGCCCATCAGATCAGTGGCCACCCCGGAGTAGAGCTCCTCGCCTGGCAGGCACCGAGGGAAGCGTTACGGGGGACCTCCCAGCATCCCCCCCCCCAGCATGGCTGCCCCCCCTGGTGACGGGCTCTCCCTTACCCACAAGGACGGAGGCGGCGGTGTGCCGGGGGTCATAGGGGCTCTTCCCCTTGCCATCCTCTGTGCGCCGGGGGTCCAGCTTGAAGACGGGCTCCTGGAGGGGGGTAAGGAAGGGAGGCAGCGGGGCGGCGGCAGCGGGGGCCAGCGGAGGTGCTGGGGGGGGGGCTCACCTCCGCGTGCTGGCCAGCCTCCACAAACGCACAGACCGGGTGGAAGGCGCCGGTGCCGCAGGCGTACAGGTGGGTCCGGTTGTAGGGGTGCAGGATCTTCACAAAGTTCATACACTCGGCCTGGGGGCACAGGGAACGGGGAGGCGGCGATGGGGCAGCCCCCTTGGCATGCCCTGGCACCCCCCCCAGTCCCCCTGGCACTCACGGTGATTGGCACCCCCCCAGTCCCCTGGCACTCACGGTGATGTCCTTGCCAGCCCAGTTGCACTCTTCCCTCCATTCCACCGGCGCCGGCCAGTAGATCTGCGGGGGGAGAGGGGGACGCTCACAGTCCCGGGGTGCGCCGGTGGCCACCCAGCTGGCGTGTCCCCATCCCTACCCGTTACCTTCCTGTCCCGCTGGCTGATGTCGTCCAGGGCCAGGGAGAGGAGGTGGTTCTGGGCGCCGGCGAAGAGGCGGCCGCGCTCCTCGTCCAGCAGCAGGGCCTCGTAGCAGCACGAGCGCTCCAGCGTGAAGAGGCGCAGCCCGTGGCGAGCCCGCAGCTCTGCCATGACCCACCGGCACTGCTCAGCCCAGCCCCACCGCAGCGCCTGCCGCTGCCCGGCACGCTCCCCTGCCCCGTACACACACCCTGGGGGGAACCCGGGTCTGGCCATGGCCCCCCCGCCATGCCACCCCCTCCCCCACACCTGTCCCACTGGCTTGACCGGGTTCACTGACCCTGTGGCAGCACAGCATCCATCGCCACAGCAGCCTGACACCCACCCCTGCGCTGCCCAGCACCCATCCCCATACCGGTCCGGCACTCATCCCTGTGCGCCTCCCCCCCAGCACCCATCCCTGCGCCACCCACCCCGGCTGCAGGCGGCGGGGGGGAAGGGGCCGTTCCCTGCCCTGTGGAGCTAATCCCACCGTGGCGGGAACAAACAGCCCTTTGTCCAGCTGGGAGGAGAGTGCTCGCTGGGACCCGCCGCTGGACAAAGCCCCCCGCGCCGTGCCGAAGCCCGTGGGGTGGCCAGCTGGGATGTGGCACCGGCTCCCTGGCCGGCACGGTGTCCCTGCTGGACATGGCACAGCCGGGACTGGGGAGTGCCGCTGCGGTGCACTGCAGGGGGACAGGCACCTGAGCCAGCACATGCCGGGGGGGGGGGCGAGAGCAAAGGCACAGCCCCAAGGGCAGGCAGGTGGCACTGGGGGGGGGTGACACCAGGCGAGGAACCTGGCAGCCCATGCCAATGCCTGGCAGCCCGTGGGGCAGCACCGGTGCCGGTGAGGCGGCAGTGCCGGGGTTTCACACCCATCCCGCCACGCTGCCTACCCCCCCCTCCCCAAGGATGCTCCTGTCCCCCCCGGGGACGATGCTGGGTGCTGATGCGGCACCGGTGCGCCCACGCCTGACCCCGCGTCCCCCCCCCCTGCCCGTGTCCCACGCTCACCGGGGAAGGCCAGCTTAAGGCGGGGGGTGGCGGCGGGCGGCGGGCGGCCGGCGTCGGCGGGGCCGCGCAGCAGGAGCAGGAGCAGGAGCAGCGTGCGGCTCATGGCCGGGGTCTGGCTGGCGGCCCCGCGGCTGGGGCAGAGAAGCGAGACCTCAGCTCGGGTTACAGACCCCCCCCCTCCCCTCCATCAGCCCCAGACCGCGACCCCTCCCCGCGCTGGCGCTGCCGGTGGGATGCAGAGAGCCCCAAGCATCAGCATAGGGCAAACCCCACGCAGCACGGAGGGGCCCCCACACTGGGCTTGACCCGGTGATTGTGGGGTGGACGCGGGTCAGCTGCATCCCTCCATGGTTTTTAAGCCCCCGTTAATCTGACCCCGAACCAAATGGGCTCCGGGAGCAGCCCTCCCCCTCCTGCCCATGGGGAAACTGAGGCAGCCCGGTCGAGGAGCACCCAGCCCTCCCCGTTCCTGCCTGAGCCCTGCCGGCAGGAGGGCGCTGGGCTCTGCCTGCTCCTGCCCGCAAGCACAGAACTGTCCTGTGGGAGGAACTGGGGGAGCACCGGGGTGGTGCCAGCCAGACAGGGCACCCCAGACTGGCAGCAGGCTCCCGAGCACCAGGCAAACTGGCCATCATGGGAGTCATAGGGTCCCGTGCCTCAGTTTCCCCCACTGCTACAGCCTCTGCCCTTTGGCCCCCAGCCCTCCTTGTATCACCTTGTGAACAGGAGTTGGGTTTGGGGGGGCTCTGGCCGAGCAGGTGCCCACATCCCCTTGAAGGGGCCCAACACTGGTGTGCCCACCACCCTCATGGGTGCCCACCACGGGGTAGGCGAAGAGCTCCTCTGGCTCCAGCACCGGCACGCTCTCCCCCCAGGGAGCGGGAGGTGATGGTTATCATGAGCATCACGAGCACCACGCCAACACGCAGCTCCCCACCTCGCCCGCCGGCCATGCTGGGCAGCTGCAGGCAGCCAGGACGTGCCAGCCGGCACCTCCCTGCGCCGCGTGCGAAGCACAAGCCCGGCCACGCCGGTCATCGGCCCCCGGCGCAGCCGACGGGTTTCACCCATGCCGCAGCCACCGGGGCCTCACCGAGACGTGGGTGACGACCAAAGCCTCACCGCAGCACCGGGGCTCGGTGCAACCGCCCCAAGTTCTGCCGCCCTGCTCAGGCGCGGTGTGAGCCAGGCCGCGGCGGGTGCCGGGCCAGGGGGGCACATGTGCGTGGCAGTGCCCGGCACAGATCTGGGCACGTCTACCTGCTGCTCGCCACGGCCGGCTGGGGCTTGCCCTGGGCTCCTGTGGGCAGGGGCAGCCCAGTCCCAGGCTGGTGGGATGGGGAGCGGGTCCCGGGCGGGCAGCAGGCAGCAGGCAGCGGGCAGCAGGCAGTGGGCAGCGGCCCCGGCCGGGCGCAGTGCCGCAGGCTGGGCTGCCCGTCGGCCTGGCGTGAGGGCAGCAGGCGCTAATGGCATTTCCAGAGGCGCCGGGACGAGGCGGGGGGACCCGCCGGGCTCTGCCAGCACCCCCCCCACCCCCGGCTGCCGGCCAGCCAGGGCCGTGGCGGGGACACCGGGGGTCCTCCCGCCTGCCCGGCACCTGCCAGTCCCCACCGAGGGGCCAGGGCAGACCCCCTGGGGCACGGACCCCCCCGCACGCCGGCTGTCCCGGCCCGATGCTGGCGCGGGGGACAAGTTGAGGGGGCGGGCGGGCAGCAGCGGCAGCACCGGAGACCCCCGGTGCCAGCACTGCCAGATCCAGCCCCCCGTCGCCCCTGGTGCCAACACCCCCTCAGCCCCGGCACGGATCCAGCCTCCGAGACCCCTGGTGCCAGCCTGGGCAGCCCCAGCCCCCCGGTGCCAGCCGGGACACGGACCCCGCCGCCAGCCCCCCCTCCCGGTGCCAGTGCGGGCAGACCCCCGACGGCAGCACACAGACCCCGGACCGGGACACACACACCCCCGCGCCGTACCGGCCCCGGCAGCCCCCGCACCCTGCCCGACCCCCGGCACCCACCTGGGTCCCGGGTCCCGGCTCGGCTCGTCCCGGCCCGTCCCCGCCCTCCGCGTCCGCCGGGACGGGGCGGGGCGGGGCGGGGCGGGGCACGGCCCGGGGGCACGCGCGCACGCACACTCGTGTGCAAACACGCGCACACGTGCGAACGGCCGCCTCGCGCGAGCAGCGGGGCACCCTCCCGCCGCGCACACGGTCGCGAGCACTCGCCCGCGTGTGCAAACACACGCGCCCACGCACGTGCAAACACCCACCACCACCACCACCCACGCGTGTGCGAACGCGCACCCACACGCGCGTGCGAACCGACGTGCGCCAAAACACGCGCGTGCGGACCCACCCGGGGACACACACACACACACACACACACACACACACACGCAGAGCCGTGCTGCCACCCCACACGGCCCGCGGTGACCCCCGCAAGTGACACCCACTGCCCCCCCCCGGGGCAGAGCTGAGCACGCCGCGCTCAGCACACCAGTGGCTCAGCACACCAGTGGAGGGGCCACCTCGTCCGTGGGGTGGGCAGCTGCCGGCCTGCCCGGGGGCTTTGCTGGGGTGCGCTGGGGCCATGCTGGGGGGCACTGGGGGGCCGCCGTGCCGGGGGGGCGGCGGGGGGGGCCGATCCTGCGCCCCGCTCAGCTGCAGCCCAGATGTCTGGCCCGGGCCCAGCCCGGAGCAAACAAAATTCCTCCGCTGCCTCCCATTTTCCAGCCGCCGCTGCCAAGAATAGCAAGTGCCGAGCGGTGCCGGCAGCGGGGCCACGCGCGCCTCGGCGGGCAGGGAGCTGGGGGGTGTCGGGGGGGGACACAGGGGCTGTCCTGCGGGCCACCCCTTGCCCTGTCCCGTCCCCCCCCCCCAGCCCCCCTGGGTGTCCCTACCTGCGGCTGCAGGAGTCCAGGAAAGCTGGTCCAGCATGAGTGGGGAGGCAGGGGTGCAGGCAGCGGGTGCAGGCAGGTGCAGGGCGAGAGGGGAAGGCGGTGGGGGGGGTTGCAGGCAGGAGCAGGCAGCGGGTGCAGGCAGGTGCAGGTGCAGGCAGAGGGGTCAGCAAGCAGCGGTGCAGGCAGGCGCAGGCAGGCCAGCAGCAGGCAGGAGGAGCCGTGCCAGGCAGGGTGCCCCGGCGATGCCCTTCCGTCTCACTGCCGGTAACCCGCCTGCTGACGGCCCGGGTGCACCGGCGTGCCGGAAGGCTGGTGGCACCCTCTGCCCCGGTCCCCTCCTGGGTGTGCCATGGTGCCAAGCGCCAGCTCAGCATCACAGGCAGCAAGGGGGATGGGGACGGCAAGGGGATGGGGACAGCAAGGGGATGGGGAGCTGCTGGCACTGGTATGGAAGGGGTTACTTTGCCGTAAGACTTTGTCCAGGCGCTGCGGCAGGACTTTGGGCTGGGTGGCCCCTGCAGGGTTGGGCACGGCGTCCCTGTCCGCACCGTCCCAGCCTGCCTGAACGGCAGGCTGGGACGGTGCGGACAGGGACGCCGTGCCCAACCCTGCACAGTGGACACCTTCCCTTGTTGTGCCAGCACCGTGCCTCAGTTTTCCTCCACCCAGCTGGGACCTTTCTACCCAGCACCACTCCCGGCAGACGTGGCGAGGTGACTGTGTGGCATCACTGTCACCCCAGCCCCGGAGTCCTGCGGGGATCTCTCCGGCAGCAGCTCCGCCTGGAGAAACCATCAAGCGTCAGAAGGGCCGGGCTTCCACTCCGGAAAAAACGGCGCGGGAGGGATGCGCCACGTCACCCGCTGGCCACCCCTTCCCACCCCGCCGGGTGTTCCTGGCGAGCACTGAAGCCGCTGGGCGCTGGCGCGGTGACGGTCCCCAGCTGGAAAGGGCATCGCCACCGGCATCCCGCCCGCATCCCCGCACTCGCTGCCAGCCCCGTGGAGGGCGGCATGGCGGGATGCCAGTGGCATGGCCCCCTGCCAGCACGGGGGCGTCACCGCCGGCAGCGTGAGCAGGTGCCGGCACCTTCGCTCTTTGATCCCTTCCCTGCCGCCGGCGGATCCGCACCTGGGGATCGCTGCCTGGGCCAAATCTCCCCCAGCGGTTCCGGCTCCGGCGAGCATCGGTAGCTCCGCCGGCAGCGCCTGAGCCCCCAGCGATGTTTGCGGTAGGAAACGGCTCCTCTCCGCCTCCGCGGGGCTCCCGGGGACGGCACGGCAGCAGGCAGCGGCCAACGGCTCCTGCACCTCCTGTGCCCAGTGGGTGAGCCAGCAGGGCACGGGATGAGTCCATGGCATCGGATGGGTGACCAGGACCAGCGGCTGCTGGAGAACCCACACGGAGGGAGAAGGGCTGGGATGGTCACCCACTAGCCAGCGGGATGGGGACAAATCCTGCACCCCAAGTGGGAGCAGTACCTCGCCGGGAGAGCCCTGGCGATGCCGTGGGGACCTGTGCAGTCACCCAGAGCAAGTGAAGCTGCAGGGTGTCGCCACATCTCGCTGTAGGACGGGGAGCATGGAGCCATCGTGGCCGGGGTCAGACAAAACCCAGGGGGATAAGGTGAGACGCGTCATGCGAACTGGTGCCGTAGGTGTCCCTGTGCCACCTGGGCTCGGCACGGCCCTGCTCCCCAGCCAAGAGATGTGATTGTGCAGCGCGGTGGCCTTTGCCAGCGCTCCCGGTGACACTGCCGCCTTGCTGGGGGCAGAGGAGGGAGCAGAGGGAGGAGAGGCATCCTCACCCCAGCCTGGCCCAGGCGTGGGGATACTCTCCTCGAGCTGGTACCCCCTGGGCCTGGCCACCCCAAAACGCCCTCGGTGGTTTGCAACGGCACCAAAGATGTGGCTTTAGGACTCCTTTGGGAACCCCCCAGCACGGGGCCCCTCACCGGCATGGGTCCTCCATCCTTGGCCATGCTCTCTCCCTGTCCCAAGCCCCAGTCCCCACCGCAGCCTGTGGAGGAGCGAGGTGAGCCCTGCCGTGCCACCAACACCACGGGGATCTCCTTCTGTGCCGGTGCCTCCTCGCCAGCACGCCTGGCTCGGCTGTGCGCTCAGGCAGGGATGTGCCTGCAGGTTCCCCGTGGCACATGGTGACGGACCACAGGTTGGCATCAGGCCTCGGGTGGGAGCCCCGTCCCTGGTGCGAGGGGAAGATGTGTCAGGCAGGAGACGGAGCCCATGGGATGCCACCCGGCCGGTGCGAGGGCTTAGGCTGGTGGGGAGGAAATGCACCCAAGCCAGCTGCATCCTCGTAGTGCAGCATGGTGGCAGTGTCTCGGGGGGGTCACCAGCTCAGGGCTCACATCCCGTCCATATATACACTCCCCTGACCCTATATACAGCCCCTATCACAGCATGCTCGTGTGAAACCCCCCACAGCAGGGACCTGCACGGCCCCAGCGCATTCCTGCTGGGATTAGGTACCGGCTCCCGGCAGCGCCATGCCAGTGTAGCCCGGCTAATCCCTTTTTAATTGTCCCCACCCTGTGCCGGGCTGAGCCGGGCTGCCCGGGGGATGTGGGGTGCTGGGTGGACCCCAGTGCCTGAGCATGTCTGGGGTGTCATCATCGGGTGTCCCTGCTGTGGGACCGAGCTGTGGGGTGCATGGTGAACCTTTGGGGCAGTGAAGGAGGCATCCATCCTCCCGGTGCAGTGCAATGTCTTTTTGGGAAAGGGAGGGATCAGGGGCTTCTAGGATCCCATCCCGCTGCCCCGGGGTGACTGTCCGCCCTCGGCTTCGTGGCCACCGGCAGCCAGGCTCCGGGGCAAGCAGAGGGGCTGCATCCCATGCACTGAAAACCACTGAACTTGAAGCTCCTCAAAACCATCCCAGTGGGGCGGGAGCCTCAGCGGGGCCACGGCGCGTGGGACATGGCACACAGGCTCTCTGCCCCTGGCCTGGCCCTCCCTCTGTCCCGGCGGGAGGGCAGGAGAGATGCTGGCTGAGCCCCGCTGCCTGCTGCCCTGCCCCAGCTCCTCCGGCCATGCTCCCTGCCACACCGACTGGTGGCATCCAGCTCCTCCGGGCTTTAAAAATAGGCTGGTGTCCCTGCCACGGGGTCAGTAATTTTAGTCGGGGCGTATCTCGCTGGGAAGCACGCGGGACCGTTCATCTGCTCCCGCTGGCCTGGTGGCATCCACGCCCAGGGCTGATGTCAGCCCCTTGCTGCCCGGTTGCTCGTCCCTGCACCGGGGCAGTGCCCGGCAGCACAGCCCGGCTGTGGCCACCACGGTCATGGGTGATGCCAGGCGGGATGGCGAGGGCAGGGGAGCGGGGACAGGGGTGCCCGGGGGCCCCCTGAGCCCACCCGCTCGCCATCCAGGGCACCTTGTCCCCAAAGCTGGTGGCACAGGGGAGAGCAGCATCCCGCCGCCACGGCACCCAGCAGCGCCCAGCCCACCGGCGGTGGTGGGGATGCCCCGGCCCCCTGGCCTGCCCACCCTCCTCCTCCTCCTCTCTCACCCCGGCCCCCCAACACAACCGCCACTTCAAATCGCCTCCCACGGTGCTCCCGCAGAGCGGCGGCGGCTGGGAAGGCTGGGGGGGCCACCACCGAGCATAATGCGGCTATTGATGGGCGAGCCGGCGGCCCCGGCGCGGCACAATAGGGCCTTGTCTGCCGGCCCAGCTCCCGCTCCTGCCCAGCCCGGTGCCCGCCGTCGGGCTCCCCTCTCCCCCGAACGGCTCAGAGCTCGACCAGGTGCCGGCCACGGCAAACCCTGCCCGGGGCCGAGCCGGCAAGTGCGGTGAAGGTGCCAGGGGTGGGAGGGCATTGGGTAAACCCCCCTTTCCCATAAACCAGCGCCCTGGGGAGGGGGCATCGCTTGGGAAGCCCCACAACGTGGCTGTGCTGGCCCTGGCTGCCCCGGCTGGGACAGGGCTCGGGGGTCCCCGCTCCGCTGTGGGGTGATGGGGACGAGGAGGTGGCGCGTGCCCGGCATTGCCCCCGCTTCCCTCTCGGGCCCGTGTCTGAGCCCACCGGCACCCGGCACCCACCGAGGTGACACAGGGACCTGGCATCCCACCCAGAGGGCTCCACCGCCCCAGCCCCTGGACCCCATGGCCCCCCTCAGTGGGGCAGCCCGGTGCACCGCGGCCGCCATCTCACCTGCTACTGCGCGTGGGCTCTGCCGGAGCTCGCCTGCCTCCTCGCCCGGCGGGTGAGCCGGGGCTGCGGCTGCCGCCTGCTCTTTAAACCCCAAATCCCTGCTGTTGGGCGCCAGTGCCGCCGCCGGCGGGGGCGGAGGGAGGGGACACAAAGCCCCGGTCCCTGCTCCCGGGGCCGGCACCAACAAAAGGCGACTGTGTCCCGTGTCCTCCCCGTGCACCCTGTGACCCGGCCGGCCACTCGTGGACAGCCCCGTGGCACCTCGGGGCTCCCTGGGGTGCCAACACCCCCTCCGTCTGCGCTGGGAAGACGGGAGAGGTGCGGGTGAGCTCTGGGTCCCTGATCGCCGCCGCGGAGCATCCCGACGTCCCCAAGGAGCCGTCCCTGCCCGCTTGGTCCTCTCCCTGCCTGGAGGGGTGCCAGGGCAAAGGCGCTCATCGCCGTCCCCCCTCCTCATCTGCTCCTGCAAAGCCCAGCAGGGCTGGAGGAGGAGGAAGGGGACATGGCTGCCACCGCGGTGCCCGTGTCTGAGGGACTCACCCCGTGGGACCCCCAGAGCCCTCCCCTGCCGGGGCCACGGGGCCGGGTGGCTGCCTGCGAAGCATCCCTGTGGTCCGAAGGCCGGGAGCAGCCCGTGCCGCCTCATTAACGCGGGGTAAATGTGTAACGAGCTCTCGGCCGGGCCAGGGCGGTTAGAGCTACCCAGCTCCTCTCGCCCACCCGGCGTGCCGGGAGCCGGCGTGGCAGTGGCTTTATCCCGGTGGGAGCTGCGCAGCCGGGGCAGGAGGGAGAGGAAAGGTCCGTCTTGTGGCCGGGGGTGACTTCAGCTGGAAGGAGCGGAGCGGGCAGCGCGCCGGGCTGTGACGGGATCAAGCCCGTCCCCAGAGGAGGGTGGCCGACCCGCCACCCACGCCTGCCCCTGCCTCCCACGGGGAGGCTGAGGCTCAGCCCAGCTGCCCGCCGGCAGGGCTGAGGGCGAGAACCGGGCTCTGCTCCGCAGCGCCTGCCGCAATGGGAGGCAACGGGCACCAATTTAATAAAAAAACAACACGGGAAACTCCATCTGAAAGCAAGAAAATGTTTGGTTTTTTTTCCTGCACGGCTGCCCCAGGGGCTACGGAGCCTCCAACCATGAAGACAGGCAAACCCATCCGGGACTGGGCCTGTGCCACATCGGTGCCACGGCGGAGCCGTGCTGTTGCCCGTGCGGCTGCAGGCCAGGCTGTCCCGGAGCTGGCAGGGGTGCGGAGGCACGGCACACCGTCCCATGCCGAGCGGTGCCATGGGAAGCCACAGGGCACAGTGCAATGTTGAGCTCCACGGGCAGCCACTGCCTCCGGCAGGAGAGGATGAGAGGGGCCGGGGCTGCCCCATGGCGGGGCGGGCAGAGAACCGGGGTGCGAGTGGGGACAGAGCGGGGAGACACGGGCATGGGGGGGACATGGGCCAGTGTCACATGGGTGTGATGGGGTGGCAGGTCCCAGGGGTGCCCAGCAGGGCCAGGGGCAGGCAGGCGCAGGCAGGGGCAGGCAGGGCACAGGCAGGGCGCAGACAGGCGCAGGCAGGGCGCAGGCAGAGCACAAGCAGGGCGCAGACAGGCGCAGGCAGAGCACAGGCAGGGGCAGGCAGGGCACAGGCAGAGAACAGGCAGGGGGCAGGCAGGAGCAGGCAAGGGCAGGCCGAGTCCCGGCCGTGCCGTCGGCTGCCGTCAGAGGGCGGTCGGGGCCCGCGCGGCCGCGGCGTGGGGCGGCGTGGGGCGGCGTGGGGCAGCCCGGTCATGGCGTGGGGCAGCCCGGTACTGCTGTGGGGCTGGTGCAGCCACTCCAGTGGCAGGGCTCCTGCTCCCAGCCGTGACCGCGGTGGCCAGGCAGGGCCATCACTGGCAATGGCGCAGGTGGCCCGGCCGTGCTCCCGTTTAGCAGTGTGGCTGAGGTGGGTGCAGGGCGCGGGCAGGCTCCCCCTGCCCACGCTGTCATGGGATGGTGGCATCCCTGCGTGGGCGGTGTGCCGGGTGACCAATGCCATGCCCAGCATGTCAGCCAGTGGGAACCGGGAGCGACTGGCCGGTTGCAGCCACGGCACCATGCTCACCTTGCCAGCGGCAGGGCAGGGAGTGAGCAGTGCTCTCGGCAGAGCCAGCAGAGCTGGAGCAGCCACCTATGCCCTGGCACCCACGCCCCATCCTCCCCAAGGACCAGCCGGAGCCGCAGTGCCAGGAGGGTGGCTGGAAGTCCATGTCCCCATCCCCACCCTGGCCATGGTGCCACCATGAGCACCACTGCTGGTGATGGTGTCCACCGTGCCCATTCAGGCCATCTCTGCCATGCTTCCTGCAGCCAGCTGAGCCCGGTGTTGGTGATGGGTGGGACGTGCTGCCTGCAGGCAGGGTGGGGGTCCCAGGGGATGCTGCAGAGTGGGGGGGCAGGATTTGGGTGACATGGGGTGTGTGGGGGTAAATGGGACCAGAACCAGCCTCTGGTGTCTCCCTGGCCTCCGACAGGAGCAAGGTGCCCCTCTGAGGGGGGAGCTCCAGGAAGGGGCCGGGGGGGCAATTTCCATGAAGCACCATGGGGAAGGGTTTCAGGGAATCTGACTGGGGGGGGAGCGTGTGGGGCAGCTGGGCAGGGCCAGGGCATGTGCCCCTGACGCACGCTGGCTGCCTGCCGCCAACTGGCTGGTCCCAGCTGGCCCACAGCCCCCAGTGACTGGCCCAGCCCCACGGCAAACAGCGCTGAACTGGACGCGCCGACCCCTGGCCTGGGCAAGGAGGGACTGCCCCATACGTGGGGGCCAGCAGTCGCAGGGCCACCTTGGCTGCGCCTCGGCACTTTCCTCAACGTGCTGGCCGCCCTGGCACAGCCCCTCTGCCAGCCTGGTGGGTGCTGCTGCCGGGTCCTGCTCCCTCCTCCCGGCTCAGCCCCTGCAGCCCCCCGGCTCCTTCCCGGCTGTGGGGCAGGTGGGTCGGTACCCTTAACCCTGCTCCAGCATCGCTGGGCAGGGTGGTGGCACCAGCTCTGCTCGCTGATGGGGGTCCTGGGTGCCTGGCCACGTGCCTGTGGTGGCGGGGGCCGGCTGGGGCTGTTTTCCTCTCTGTTTGCTCAGCCGTGGGGACGGCCAGCCATGCGGATCAAGGCCGGCGTCCCCCGGGCAGCCAATTGTCGGCCAGCTCAGAGGGGAGGGAGAGGGGCAGCTGCCCCCGGGCTTTCCCAACCGTGGAGGGGGCCACCATGCCAGAATTGCCCGGCCTGAAAAGGTGCCAGGCTCAGCCCACCCAAGCGCAAGGCTGGGCGATGCCGGTGGGCACCCAGTGCTCCCTGGTTGCCCCCTGGTTGGGGTGGCTGCCCCCCACATCCTACCGCTGCAGCAG
Organism: Anarhynchus alexandrinus; assembly: GCA_008711295.1. Classification (NCBI taxonomy): domain Eukaryota; kingdom Metazoa; phylum Chordata; class Aves; order Charadriiformes; family Charadriidae; genus Anarhynchus; species Anarhynchus alexandrinus. The sequence goes on along the minus strand of VUYV01000974.1, from coordinate 18,963 downwards.
CTCGGGGACCCCAGTGCTGAGGGACGTGGCAGCCTCGGTACTGAGCACGTCCTTTTGTGCTTCTCCCGATGAATCCTTTCCCCTGGCGGGCCATGAAAGAGCCTTTATCCCCTCTCCTCCTCGTGGCCGGATCACACCCGGCAGGACCCTGTGCCGCCGTCTGGCCCCGGGACTGCCAGTCGCCCCAGTGAGGGTGGGGACCCAGCACGGCTCTGCCGGTGCCTCCCGCAGGGAGCGGGAGCAGACCGTGGCTTCACTGGCGCCGCACAACCCATACCTGCTCCTGGGCCATCTCCGGACCGACCGCTGCCGCCCGGGGAGAGGAGGGACACGGCTGTGGCCATGTCTCTGGTTTTGGCATGGTTATTTATATCTTTTAAACAAGGATGCTACAGTCGTCTGGGCTGAGAGGCGTCCCCGGTCCTCGCCTGCTCCCCGGTCCCCAGCTCCCCCGCCATCTGCTGCCCCACCGCCCAGGCCCTGGGCAGCGCGCCCGGCCCCCCTCGGGGCTCCCCCAGCCGGCTCCGTGCTCGTGACAGCTTGCTGGGGAGCTCGGGTTTGAACCGGAGACACACCCCCTTCCTGGGCACTGTGGACCCCCAAACACTGCCCCACTTTTCCTTCCGCCGCCCCATGCCAGTGCTCTGCTCCTGCTCTGCTAAACATTAACTGCTGATGCTCAGCACTGGATCTGGTGTCCCAGGGGGGTTTGGCTGGGGGTCTGGCCCTGTGTCCAGCCTAGGGGGGTTTTGGGGTGTCGGGCAGCCCAGCCTGGCTGTCCTGCGCTGCTGGCATCACCTTGTGCCTCCTCAGAGGCCCTGGGGGCTGCCTGGGCTCCTTCCCCATCCCCAGGGAGCCCGGGTGGCTGCAGTGCAGGATGCCGAGCTCCCCGTGGGATGGAGTACTCCAGGATTCAGGGAGCTGATGGAGGGCAGCTCACGTCCCAGAGAGCCTGGGGCCCTGTGCGCATGGGAGTGTCCCCTGCCATCTGGCAGGTCCCCCGGGTCCCCCTGTGAGCAGTGGTCCCCCAGCAGAGTGTGGCCCTGGCACCCTCCTGAGGGATGGCTGCCAGAGCATCCCTCAAGTGGCTGGTACCCAGCGCCTCCTTGCCTGCTTGAGGGAAAACGCTGACGGCCCCATTCCCAGCTTTCCAGTGGGATGTGGGGAGCAATTGAGCCCAGCAACTGGGAAAACGGGCCAAAACCCAGAGAAGCTGCCCCCGAGCGGGGCACTGGGTACCAGACATTTCAGGAGCATCACGGCCACTGGGGTTTGTTTGGCTTTAAAGGCACGTAAGTTGCATTTAAAGGCATTAAAGTCCTTGCAAAGTCCTTGCTAAGTCCTTGCTTAATTGCCTTAAAGGCATTTAAGCCCTTGCTGCAGGACAGCAAGCCCACGGGAGCAAAACCCCTGGCCCTGGTGGGGCTGCGGGTGCTGTCAGCGGGGACAGTGGGGACATGGCTGCCCTGCCTGGGTGGCAGAGATGAGCAGGCTGCTGCCAGCACCTCCGGAGGTGACAGAGGGGACCGTCCCCTTACACCAAGAGGAACAGTTTGTCCCCATCTCATGGCTCAGGGCATCCTCCAGCCCTCAAGCGCTTCCAAGTGGACTTGAGACTTAGTGACTGGAAGCTGGAGGAGCCTGCGTGGGACCAGTGTCACCACGGGGGCTGCAGGACCTGGGAGGTCCCCGGGACCCCCTTCCAAACCCCGCAGTGCTGCGGGGAGAAGCGGCGGGGTTACCCCGGGGCTCGTCCTTGGGTCCTTGGTTCCCAGTGCCGCGCTTGGCAGGGAAGCGATAGAAGGCAGAGATAACCCACCCTTCAGGTCTGCTGAGCAGCGCTTTGCTTCTGGCTTCTGTAAAGTTAATTGGTTTCGAGGTTCCAGGAACAAACGAAGGAGAAAAACCCACTCTCCCGATGTGCAGGATCATTGAATGCTCTCTGGTGAGTTATAATTGCAAATCATGTTTTGAAATCGCATTAACCAATTAGTCCTTGTTGTTGTTGTGCCCTGCCACATGACAGCGTGTGCCGCAAGGGAGCCGGCGGTCAAGGGCGAGGGAGGGGGCCACGAGCTGCCCCCCGCCTCCTGCCGCCGGCTCTGGGCCCTGGTGCCATGCTGCCGGCATCGGGGGGGGGGTCCAGAGGGGGTGTCTGGGGGGACGAAGGGTCCTGCCCCGGGTACGGCCTCGGGCAGGCGTCACCCCAGGGTCCACCCATCCCACGGTGCCCACCGTGGGCATCCCCCTCCTCCTGCCACCGGTGTTCCTGGCCTGTTTCACACCTCACTCGCTCCCTGGTGATGGGGTCGGGGGGCAGTAGGGGTCTCAGAGCCCCCGCCGGGTGCTGGGGGCCTGTGGGGTGAGTGGCAATAGGGACCAGAGGCACCTGCCGGCGTGTTCCCAGCAAGGACAAACGCCGGGAGGCTTCTCACTCAAGAGGCCGGGGTGGCAGCGGCGGGGGACGGACACCGCTTCGGATGCAGATCTGTTATCTCCAGCACATCTTCCTGCCACCTCCCATCTCGGCCCTGGGAACAGCGGGCAGCAGCAGGCAGCGGCGGGCAGCAGGCGCAGGGACCGGGCGAGGAAACCAAGCGTGACAAGGAGAGCATGCCCCGGCCATGCACGGCACCTGCTCCTTTGTGGCTGGGTCCTGGCCAGCCTCGTCCCGCACCGGGATGCTCTCAAGGCTGCGGGGTTTTATGGGCTCAATATCCAAGCGCGGCCAAAGAATGAAAAATAGGGAAGATTTTGGGTGGGGGGCTTGGTGAGAGGGCAAACCGCACAGGGGTGGGCTGCAGGCGAGGGCACAGCCGGCACGGCGCTCAGCTCCCCACCGCCAGCGAGGCAGGATGCTGCCGGTGGGACGCGCCGTGCTGTGCCGCACTCCCCCGAAGGCTCCTCACATCCGGGAATCCGGCGTCAAACTTTCCAGCTGGCCGGAGAAAACCGCACGGCTGCAGTTTCGCAATCCGCTGGAGCCCAGGCACAGCCCTGACACCCCCAGAGCCGGCGGCAAAACTGCCCTGGGCTGTGCCAGGGAAGCACCGTCGGTCAGGGGTCTTGGGGGGCCGAGAGGAGGGTCTTAGCCCATCCCTCTCCCGGGCAGCGCCCGGCTGCGGTGAGGGAACCGGTCCCCATGTTGGCTCACCGCTGCGTGGCCAGCCCGGCTGCGTGGGGCCGGAGCCACCGCCTGCCACCCGCGGGGTGTGGGGACCCCCTGGGCCAGGCTCTGGGAGGTTTGGGGATGTCTTCACTCCCTTTCCCTCCTCTCCTTCCCCCTGTTTTGTTTCTCCTCAAAGCTTCGGCTGGGCACGGCAGGGATGGCGTGGGCATCTCTGCCCAGCTGAAAAGGGGGAAACTATGGAAAAGGGCGTCACACGCGAGAGGACAAGAGAGAGGACGATAAAAAGGGGACATTGTGCCAACAGGAGAAGGGGAAGGGCAGCATTCGGAGGCTGGGGAGGAGCAGGCTGCCGGCCCCCCAGCATGCCCACCCTGCCAGCAGGCACTGCACCCCATGCCACGGGGCTGCGCTGTCTGTCCCTGTCCCCAGCCGCCTGCGCCGTGTTTGCTTACAGGGCGGCAGCTCTCGGCCTCTTTTTACAACCCCCGGTGAGGCACGTTGCCGCCCGTTCCCGTTACGTCCCCACACTGGTGCCACGTGGCTGGCGCCCGCCCGCGCCGGGGCAGGCAAAGGGTTAAGCGGATGGCTCGAGCCCGGCCATGCCCGTGGCTCTGGGTGCCTCCGACTCCCCCCATCGCCACCCTGCCAAACCTGGCTGCCTCCGGTCCCGTCCCCCCCCCCCCCTCGGCGTGCCAGCCAGCGCTGGTTCAGCACTTACGCATGCTGCTGTTATTAGAAATTAGTTAATGGATGTCTCCGGCCAAAGAAGAGCGGCAGTAACAGGAGCCGAGGGATTGCCGGGAGCGCCAGGGCCAAGCTGCCGCTGAATACTTAACGTCCCGCAACGGGCCGGGGCGAGAGGGTGCCGCTGCTGCCGGCGGGGCGAGAGGGGGTTTTTTTCCTCCTCCCAGCACGATGGCGATGCTTGCTGCCGGCCAGCGGAGTCGTTCCCATCCCAGGCTGCCGGAGGCTTCCCGAGGATTTATGAAAGATATGTGTAACACAAATAAAGCCTCCCGGCAACGCGCGGAGCCGTCCTGCCAACGTGCGGCAGCGGCCGTCGGGCTCCGTCCGGCGTGTTGCGCGGGGGCTCCCTGCTCTGCGCGGGGAGGTGGGCGCATCGAGCCCCCCACCTTGCCGCGGTGTGGACCCCAAAGATTTTCCTCCAAAGTAAAAGCCAGGCAGGGCAGAGGAGTGTGGTGCCCTGCCGAGCAGAGCAGGAGGCAGTTTGGGGGTGACAGCCCTTTGGAAAGGGCAGAGAACCTGCGGGGACACGGCTGGTGGCTGGCCAGGAGCTCCTGGCTCTCCATGCAGCACGTGGGATGCTCTTGGAAGAAGAAATATCCGCTTTGGGGCACTTTTGTGAGGATAGACCCCAAAATTTTGTCTCTGTGGAAAAAGAGGTGTTTCAGCTCAAAGCGGGGAAGTTTGGTGGAGACCGGAGGAGGGAACTGGAGTGTCCCCCATACTCTGGGTCACGTTGGGATGGTCCCACCTGAATTGTTTGCTCCCACTGTTGGGAGGTGCCAGAGCGGTCACTGAAGGTGCAGCGGGGACCCCCAGTCAGGGCAGCCAGCTGGGGGGAGAATTTCCCAGGCTGGGGAGAGAAACTGGCTGCGGGGGGAGCTGGGGAGGACCTCCCCTGGCTGTGGAGTGACTCTGCCCCTCGCTAAGAGAGGAGAAAACCCAGCGCCTGCACTTGATGCCCACTGGATTTAGACCTTCAGGTTAGATTAGAGCGAGTGTGACAGCTCTACTGTTTTGAGTGCTCTGAGTAGTGATGCCCGGTGGGGTGTTGATACCCATTGGGGTAGTGATGTCCAGTGGGGGGGCGATGCCTGGGGGCAGGGGCACTGATGCCCGGTGGGGTGGTGATGCCCAGTGAGGTGGGAATGCTCAGTTAGGTACCCTTTCCACCCTAACACCCAGGCAAAGCTCCTGCCCGCTTTGCTGATAATAATAATACCACCACCCCCCAAACCCCCTTTTCTTTCCCTTTTTTCCGCTTTAATTTTTAACCACCCGTGGGAACGACGTATGTTTCTTAAGGCTGGAAGCTCCGAGTAGCGATGCCCAGTGGGGTGTTGATACCCGGTGGGGCGTTGATACCTGTTGGGGTGGTGATGCCCAGCCGGGGGGGGGGGCAATGCCTGGTGTTGGGGGGGGCACTGATGCCCCGCGTGGTGGTGATGCCCAGTGGGACACTGATGCCCCTTGGATGTGTGATGCCCTGGGGGGGTGAGGGTGTGTGTG
>VUYV01000974.1:0-13174 GCA_008711295.1 Anarhynchus alexandrinus | reverse complement strand
GCCTCCAGTCTCCCCACTTGCACGCCCCCCCGTGCTTTTTGTCTTCTCCTTTGGGGAACTCCGTAGTTGAAGGCTGCCGGGGTCTTGGACCCCTCGTGTCCGCCCCCAAATTCTCTCCCCCTACCCCATGCAAATCCGCCCCCAAACCATCTCCCTTCGCCCCCCGCCCGGCCCCGCTCTCCTCCCGCAGCCCTCCGCTCCCCGCAATCCCCTCCTCCTCCTCCCGGAGCCGGACAACTCCCCCGCCCCGCCGACCCCCGGTGGTACCGGGAGAAGGCTCCGGCGGCTCTGGCAGGTGGCAGCGCCCCGGGGCTGTTTGCTTTGCTTTTCTCCTGCCACCTCCCTCCCCAGCTGCTGAAACCCTCCCACGGGTGGGTAACAAATCCTGCGAGGCCAGAGGGAAGGCAGAGCTCTGCCTCGCCGCCTTTCCACCCTCACGCCCGGGCAGAGCTCCTGCCCGTGGCGCGATGCCGGGGGGGGGGGGGGGGGNGGCATTGCCACCCTTTTTGCTAATAATAATAATGATAATACTGCCAGTCCCCGAACCCCCTTTTCTTTCCCTTTTTTTTTTTCCGCTTTAATTTTTAATCGCCCGTGGGAACGACATATGTTTCTTAAGGCTGGAAGCGGCGGCGGCCGGGATCGGGTGTCAGGGTGCTGGGCGAGGAGCGGGGCACGGCCGGGGAGAGCGATGCCGGCCACCGCGGGTGCTGCCCGAGCTCGGCTCGGCCGTGCGTGCGTGCGGTGCTTCTCCCCAGGCCAGGGTATTTATAGAGCCTGGCTGGCTGGGATGGCGGTGCGGAAAGGCAAGGCGGCACATTGCATTCCCACCGGCCACGCGTGTCCCATGCCAGCCGGCGCGGCGGTCTGCTCTACCCCGGGTGGCTTGCAAATGTCCCGCTGGAGAGAAACCTTCCCCGAGGGGAAACTGAGGCACGGCAGGTGGCTCCTGGCCCCCGGGCTCCCTGTGGCAGGGGCTGGCTCTGCGGTGGCATGGGTGAGCCAGGGGACCCGCCGAGTCCCCGGCAGGTGGGACGCAGGGGAGGCAGAGCCCTGGTGTGGGGCTGAGCCCCGGCCGGCTGCGGAGGGCATGGCTGTNCCCCAGCTTCATGGAGGGCACCTCAGAGAAAGCCCTCCATGCCCTGGGATGCTATCCTGTTCCCCAGGGACCAAGCGCTGATGTGCCCTGGCTCCAGTGGCTGTGGATGCTGGGGGGCAGCGGGGACACCCCGGCCTGCCTGGGGGCGACATGGGGGGTGCCGGCACCATGGGGGAGCCTGGTTGAGGTGCAAAGGGCCCCGCAGCGCCTGGCCGCGCTGCAGCTGTAATCACACGCCGGGGCCGCAGCCACGGCAAACAAACAGGCACCGGCAGAGCCTATTTTCCTTGGCGTGTGGGGACGGGGGGAAGGAGCGGGATCCCACGGGCTCCTTTGGAAATGCAGCCCTTGAGAAAACAGAGGAGGGTCAGGGACAGGACGGCCCCCCGTGCCCCCGGCCCTCTGCGCCGTGTGGGTCTCGGCCGCCGCACGCCTCCCCGGCCGCTGACGCAGGTCCGGGGCCGGCTGGGTCCCCCATGCTGGTGGGGGGACAGCCAGCATGGTCCTGCTGTCCCCGTGGCGGGCAGCAGGCACCAGGCTGGTGGGGTGGCCTGATGGTGGGCAGGTTGTGGCCCCCAGTTGGTTGGGTGCTGTGCTGGGGGTATGGAGGTGGCGGCGGGCACACGAGGTCCCTCCTGGTGTCCTCGGTGCTCCTGCAGCAAATGGCAGCTTGGATTTTTTGCCATCAACCTCTCAGTGTCATCCCACCAAGGCTGAGTGTGTTTTAGGGAATGGGAACTCCTGGAAAGCACCTCACTTCCAAGGCAAAACATATCTCCCGAGGTGCAATAGAAAACCTAACGTGTTTGTTTCAGGCATTACCTGCCCATCAGTCCCCACAGTGCCACCATCTGTGCCACCATCCTCCCCTGGTGGCCATGAGCTCCTGATGGGGCAGTGTGTTGACTTGAAGTTTAAAGCAAAATCCAACTTCTAGCCTAGAGCTGGCTGAGATGGTTTGGGCTCAAGCTGCTGTCTCACCCGGCCTCCCTCAGAGCCATGCTGCGTGCCACCAGCCTCGTGCTGTGCTCACCCTGTCCCCATCCCTGTCCCCACGCTGCCAGCCGCCTCTGCTGCCTGACCTTGTCCCACACGGACTCTACCCCTTCCTTCCACGCCAGGTTGTGTCAGCGGCCGCCGGTGTCCCGGTGCTGGGCACGGTTCCCCTTGCCTGGCCTCACTTTTCCCATCGCTCTTCCCATCTCGCCTCGGTACTGGTGGTTGGACGTGGGAGGACCTGGCGTGATGGTGGTGGCTGGCACCCGCGCCACAGCTCCTCGCTTCCCCCATGGCCTCATCCTGGGGTGTGTGGCTGGCCGAGGACTGCCGTGGCTGAGCTGCGCCATGGCTCCGGCACTGGAACCACCCCCCCAGTCTCCCCGCCGTGATGTTCGGCTCTGCCACCCCCTTCCCCACAGTGCCTTTTGCCTCCCCGGTCTGTCCCAGACCCTCGCACGTCCACTGCTGTGGGACGGTGCTGGGGTCAGTGGCCATGAGCCAGCCCGGCCACCAGCATGCTCTGCCTGCGGGCACGTCCCTGGGCTTGGGCAGAGCCTTTCCCAGGGACACGGGTGCCACTTGTGCTCTTCAAGGGAAGACCCCGGGTGGACACCGCTGCCTGCACGGTGCAGTGGGGACAGCCTGGAGCAGGTGCCACCGGAGCCCTGCTAGCCAAGACAGTGGCTTCAAGAGCCACCTGCTCCTTCTTGCTGCTGCCAGTTCTGCCCTGGCCGGAGCGCCGGGGGGACCGCCTGGCCTGAGGCTGAGCCATGGTGCGGTATTTGGGGCTGAGACCCCAGGTCACCCATGGGCTACGTGAGCCCAGGAGCAGTGACCACGATGCCCAGCTTGTGCTGGGACCATGAGTGGGGCTGACTGGCACGGCTGTCAGGTGGGGCTATCTCACGAGGGTCTCTGGTGGGGCTATCCAGTGAAGGTCTCTGGTGGGGCTATCTCATGAGGGTCTCCAGCAGGTCTATTTGAGGAGGGTCTACCATGGGGCTACCCAGAGGGGCTCTCCAGCTGTGCACCGGGGAGGTTGTCTCACCCCTCCCCACTGCTGCCGGTGTCCCTGTGTGCATGGGGGTGGACCCCAGAGCCTTCACCCCAAAGGTGAGGTGCCCGGACGTGCCGCTGGGCAGCCGGATTTGTCCTTCTGGGTGCCTGCTGCCCCCGAGGGAAGCGGGACGATGGCACTGCCTTTGCTTGGCTGGGAGGTGGAGGGCGGGAGAAATGCCATAGGTTTAAAAACAGGTTTGGGGTGCTAATTTTAGGAAGGCAGGTCAGGGGGAAAGCCACGTCTGTGTGTGCTGGAGGGGGGAAGGGCAGGCCCTGCTCCCACAGGGTCGGGTTGGCTCTGCTCCCAGCGCCAGGGCTCCCAGGGCTGCCCCCGGGGGGGGGGGGTTCGGTGTAGGAGGGCAAGGGGAGGTGTGGAGGGGTCCCCACTGTGTGTGCCTGCCCTGCTGGGGTCAGCCTCCCTTGGGGGGGTGATGCCCAGGGAGCCCCAGGGTCAGGCTGTTGTCCCAGCTCTGTCCCCACACCCCTGTGTCCACGGTGGTTCTGGGGGCTGACCAAGGACCCCAAGCTGGGGGTCACCCCGTGCCCAGCAGTGGTCCTGGGGGCTGACCAAGGACCCCAGGAGGGGGGTCACCCCATCCCCAGTAGCAGTCCAGGGGGCTGACCAAGGACCCCAGGCTGAGGGTCACCCCATGCCCAGCAGTGGTCCTGGGGACTCGACCAAGGACCCCAAGCTGGGGGTCACCCCATCCCCAGTAGCAGCCCAGGGGACTGACCAAGGACCCCAGGCTTAGGGTCACCCCATGCCCAACAGTGATCCTGGGGACTGACCAAGGACCCCAGGATGGGGGTCACCCCGTGCCCAGCAGTGATGCTGGCAGTAACCCCGGGGCCAATGGCAGTGTGGGGACACGGCTGGTGTCCGTGCCCGCTTGCTCACAGGTCTCCCCGGGAGGGCTCTGCCACCAGCGCAGCCCCAGGGAACATGAGACCTCTGTGTGCCCAGCTCTGCTGAAACCCGAACAGCCGCCCGGGCCGGCGGGCACGGTCGGGGGGGTGCCTCGTCGCCGGCCCCCCAGCACACACCGGCGGCAGCGGGGTACCTGGCGGTGAGCACGCAGGCCGGCAGCTGCGGCAGGCTTGGCGCTAAAGCCGGATTACCACCCGGAATAGTCCCGCGGCCCCAGCTGGGGCGGATTAGCCGGGATTCATCTGCAGAGGGAGAGGAGATGGGGAGGGGGGTCTCTGCCCTGCGGGGGTCCCCGGGCTGGGGGAGCACCCACCTGCTGCCAAACGCCTTCATCCCCTGCGGGTGAGAGCAGTGGGTGCCCATGGACGAGGGACATGGTGGGTCATCGCATCCCAAGCTGGCACCGCAGGGCACAGGCAGCGTCCGATGGTCCCTATATATGCCGTACTCCCACCGGCACAGTGTGCTCTGGCGGGCTGTGCCAGGACTTGACCGAGGCAACCAGCAGAGTGCAAGTGCCAGGCTTTCCCGGGGCGATATGTGCCCTCCTTGCCATGCCGCCGGGTGCGATGCACCCCCCCTGTCCGACACATCCCGCTGGCATTGCCGTCAGAGCTCCCCTGTCTCGCTCCCAGCTGTGCCTTGCTCCGAGCTGGGATTTTCCACCTTTTAAATAAAGTGTGGGTAGAAGCGAGGTGTCAGGCACCTTCCAGGACTGCATCCCCCACCACAGTGCCCCGACCCCCGGCGAAGGCTGGCAGGAGGCTGGGGCGATCCCAGGGCAGGGAAGGGATTTGGGAGCCCTGCCGCCCCACACACGTGTCCCCATCCCGGCGGCGGGGGAGGACGGGACACACAGGCATCTGTGCTGGCCGGGACGCGGCGTGCGAGGCCAAACGTAGCCCGCCCCGGCGCGCAGACGTGGCCGGCGGGGAGGGTACGTGCCGCCCCACGCATACGGCTCAGCCTTCCCCACGGGGGGGGCTGTGGGACGGCACCGGCGCCCGCCTCGGACTGCCTGGCCACGCCGGAGGGTTGGTGGGGTGGACAACATCCCTAGTGTCACCGAGCAGTGGGACGGCAGGAGCAGCCCCCCGGGAGAGCCGGGGCTGGGTAGGGAGAGGCGGGAGGTCTCGGTGTAGCGGGGTTGTCACTGTCCTTGTCACCCGGAGCCGGCAGGCAGCACGCCGGGAAATCAGCGCCGCCGGCTCAGCACCCCTAGGGACGTGGCCCTGGGTGCCACGGTGGGGGGGTTCTGTGCCCACGCACGTGGCTGTGCCCATGCCACCAGGGTGGGCGAGTGCGTGGTGGGGCTGGCAGCCGGGAGAGGGACGATGCTGGGCGGCACATGGGCTGCCCAACGCGGCAGCGGGGGCGGCAGCATCCCAGCCGCGGTGGGCTGGGGCTCTCGGGGCCGGCACGCCGCGGGACGAGATCCCCGGGGAGATGCTCTTTGCCCAGAGCGGAGGGTCCCCAACTGAGGTGGGCGCACAGGGACAGGGGTGAACCCGCCGCACCCCCCCCCCCGGGGCCATCCGCCGCTCCACGTATTTGCTGTTCTGCCCAGCCTTATCGCAAGGCAAACAGCGGCAGGCAGGGCACGCTCTGCCCGATCGAAGCGTCTCCCGTTCCCTGCCCTTTCATCTCCCCCCCACCTCCCCTTCCCCGGCCACCACCGCCGGGAGACCCTGGCCGAGGGGCAAAGGCCGGGGCCGGCCGGGGAGGTGGCAACGAGCGGTGCCGGGGCTGTGCCAGGGCTGTGCCGGGGTTGTGCCAAGCGTTGCCTGGCGGGAGGAAGCGTCTGGGTGGCGGTGCGAAGCCCGGTGCATGCGAAATGAGCCCGGCCGTGTCGCTTGCTATTCCGAGAGGCGCTTGGGGGAAGGAGCTGGTATTTCCTGAGCCGCCCGGGCGAGGTGTAATTATAACCTGGGAGAAGAAAGGGGCTTGCGAGAGGAGAGCGCCCAGCCTCCCCGGCGCCCCGGCGGGGGAGCGGGGCAGCTGCTGCCCGCCGCCGGTGGGATGCGGAGAAGACCCTGCCTGCGGGCATCCCGGCAGTGCTGGGGGGGCGTTTCGGGGAGGTGATGCAGCCCCGGGGATCTGGTGGCCCCCCTCGAGCCCCGGAGGCGGGAGCGGTGGGTTGAGCGATGCCTGCCCGCGGCGGCGGGGAGGCGCGGAGTTAACGGCGGCGTTTGGACGTGCTGGCAGCCTTGTTCGTGCCTGGATCTGGCCCAAGCGGAGGCCTCGTGGAGGGGATAAATCATCGCCCAGCGCCCGCTTTGCGCTTCTCTCTCTTCCCCCGCACGGCTGAGCCTCTCTGCTCTGGTCCCCGCCGGCCTGAGCCCTGCCTCAGTTTCCCCACTGGGCTGGGTGCCGCAGGCAGGGTGGCCCAGCCTTGTGCCCCCCACTCTGGGCCAGCGTTAGGGGCTCGCCACCCCCCCAGCAGTGACGCCAGCCAGCGTGTGGCCTGGAATGACCCTGCCAGGTCTCCTTGGTGGCCTGGGTGGGCAGGGACAGACAGGGCAGCGGCTCAGGAGCCCGGAGGTGCTGGCTCCCGCACCCCACCATGGCATCCTTCCCCTGCGTGCCGGGGGGGGGCTGCTGTCCCTGGCATCTCCCTGCCCCACCAGTGCCGCGGGAAGACTTGCCTGGTCCCCAGGGCCACCGATCCCCTGGGAGCAAAGGCGGACACGTCCCCTGCTCACCCCGTGGGGACACCAGACAGCGGGGTGACGGGGCAGCAGCATCCATCCGGGGTCAGGGACCGCGCCGCATCCTGGCCAGCCCTCGCCTTGTGCCGGGTGGCACTGTCCCTTGGCCGGATGTGGCCCCAGTGTGGAACCCCCCCCTCTGGCCGGGCGGACAGGACCCCAGCCCCCTGGGGGCTTTGGGGGTTGGTGGGGGACCCTGCCCCGGCTGCCAGCTTGCCCCAGAAAGCCACCCTGTGCCGTTTCCCAGCGGGGTGGGGAGGGCCGGGGCTTGCACAGAGGCAGCTTTGTGCGGCGTGCCAAAGGCGTCCCGCGCTCGGCAGCCCGGCCGCCTTCCCCTGCCAAGGAGCTGTCTCCCTGTCCTGCGCTCTTTCCTGCTCCGTTTGTCCGGCCCTGACGTGCCCCCGAGCCCCCTGCCTTGGCACCCCGGCAGCACCGGCCCCGGGCGGCGGGACGCGGGCGAGCCCTTTGCGCCAGGCAGCGCCGTGGGGCTTTACGTAACGGTGGTGGCTGGGGGGTCCCCGAGCTCCCCGCCCCGTCCCCGTCTGCCCTCCCAAACATCTCCATTTGCCTGTCAGCGCCCCTCAGCGGGATGGGAAACTGAGGCACGGAGCCGAGCACTGCGGGCAGGGGAGTGGAGGTGGGCAGGAGCCGCAGGCAGGAGCTCCGGGGCTGGCGCCGTGCTGCGGGAAGGGGAGCTGAGCGGTCCCGCAGGGTGGGCTGTGGGACAGCTGGCCGGGTGAGGGGACGGTCCCACCTGGGGACCCTTGTGGGGCTGTCAGACCTCCACGGAGCATTGTGCGGTGCGCAGGCAGAAGGGAGAAGCCCAGCTGTGGTGATGCATCCCCGTCATCGCTGGGTGCCTGTCCCTGCAGTGCCACCAGCCCTGGTGCTGAGCCTGACTCCAAAATCCCTGGTGGATGCGGAACTTGGGGGACCGACCCCCTCCAGTGCTCCCACCCAGAGCCGGACCCCTCTTGCCCTCCTCTTGCAGAGCCTGAGGAGAGCCCGCAGCGAGCCCAGCCACCTCGCCGCCATGGACGCCACGGACGTGCCCCTTCAGGCCGAGATGGTGGAGCTGGTGCCCAATGGGAAGCACACGGCTGCACTCTCTGCCTCCGCTGTCCCTTCACTGGCAGGTGACAGGTAGGGACCGTGGGACAAGCGGGGGTGCCAGGGGCTTGGGGGGATCCTCCTGGCCGCTCCCTGCCCTTGCGATGGCAGCCAGCGCTGCCTGGGCACGGGGTGGGCATGGTGGCCCCCAGCTCTGCTTCGGCCTCACACCCCTCCCTCCCGCCGGTGGCCAGGTTTGAGGAGAACCAGTCTGGCGCGGCAGAGATGGAGGAGTTCCTGCCCCATGGCGCCGAGAAGAAGCAGACGCACTTCACTGATGTGAGTATCGGCACGGGCACTGCGGTGGCGGCAGGACGGGGGCAGCTCCCGGTGTCACCAGCGCGTCCCCTCCCCATCGTGTCCCGTGTGCGCAGTTCGAAGGGAAGACGTCTTTTGGGATGTCCGTCTTCAACCTGAGCAACGCCATCATGGGCAGCGGCATCCTGGGGCTGGCCTATGCCATGGCCAACACTGGCATCATCCTCTTTCTGTGAGTGCTGCCTGCCCGTGGGGGATTGATGGGGGGGTGTCCGGGTAGGGGGTGGCTCCTCCAAAAGTGGTGGGTACCGGGGGTGCAGGGGAGAAGGGGGTCCCCAGCTCAGGGTGACACCGGGACCAGTGTCCTGCTGCCTGAGCAATGCCCATCCTTGGCGTGAGCCTGTCTGCCCCTGCCGGGCTCTGCGCCCCGCTGAGGATGAAGAGGATGAAGGCTGGGCTTCCTTAATGCAAGACCAGATTTCTCCACGTGTCCCAAAGGTGCTGGCTTCCCTCAGGTGTGGGGACACGGACCCGCAGGGCGGTGGCAGCCCCTCCGCCTGTGGGGTGCCAGCACCCCAGGGACCACATGCCCCATGCAGCACCCAGCCAGTGTTGAGGCAAGGGGATGCGTGGTCCACCAGGATGGATGGCTGCCTGCGGGCAGAGCCTGCCCGTGCGGGGTTCCCCCCACGGCTGTGTCCGAACCCGGTGCTGTGACCCGCTGGTGACGGTGCTGTCCTCCCGCAGCTTCCTCCTGACGGCGGTGGCCCTGCTCTCCAGCTACTCCATCCATCTGCTGCTCAAGTCCTCCGGCATCGTGGGTGAGTGCCGGGTCCCCTGTGGGGCCGTGCCCGCGGGTCCTCTCCCGACCCTCACCCTGCCACCGCTCCCTGTCCTGCAGGCATCCGCGCCTATGAGCAGCTGGGCTACCGAGCCTTTGGCACGCCGGGAAAGCTGGCTGCGGCCATCGCCATCACGCTACAGAACATCGGAGGTGAGGACGGGGCCGGGGGTGGGGGAGATGGGGGGGATGAGGGCAGGGGATGGGACCGGAACACACCGGTGCAGCACGACCTTGCTATGCCCTGCAGCCATGTCCAGCTACCTGTACATCGTCAAATCCGAAGTGCCTCTCGTCATCCAGACCTTCCTCAACCTGGAGGAGAAGACCACGTGAGTGCCTCCTGCCCGCGCTGCCTGCGTGTCTTCCCCGGGCAGGCGCCGGGGCTTCGTCTCCAGCTGTGCAGCCCATGGCAGGGATTTAGGGCCATTAAGCCACTACTATTTTTGATAACTGTCGGTGCTGAATAAGCCCCCGGGTGGGATTAAACCGGGCTGAACTTCCAATCCCCGCTCCTCACATCCCCTTGGGATCACGCTTTCCTCCTTGAGCGGAGCCCGGGGCTGCAGGGGGGGGGTGGTAGCTCTGATTGGGAATGGGTCGTCCCCCCTCAACACCGTGCCCACATCCCCACCAGGCAGCACGGGGGGGTGAGAGCTGGGCAGATGCTGGGCAGAGCTGCCACTGGGACCTCCTCCAGTCCGGGACTCCCAGCCAGGCTCGACCCTGACTGCTCTGGGGTGCTTGACTGCATGCGGGACCAGGGCTGGGCAGGGGTCCTGCCCCATGGGTGACCGGGGGCAGCTCCCTCTTCCTGGGCTGTGGAGGACCTGGCTGAGGCCTCCCGCAGATGGTGATACCCTGGGCTGCCCACAGGCAAATGTGTGCTGACAACAGCAGTTCTCAGCCTGCCCACAGCAGCTCCAGCCCTTGGGGGTGCGCCACTATGGGGGTAGGCAGGACCCCAACTCAAGGGTCCCCGGGAACGCTGGCCACAGGGGTCCCCAGGGATGACACCTCAGGGGTCCCCGAGGAAGCTAGCACAGCAGGGATGCCAGTGTCCCTGGGGATGCCAGCTCAGGGGTCCGGGGATGCTGGCTCCGGGGTCCCTGAGGCTGCCAGCTCTGGGGTCCCCACGGATGGCAGACAGCCCCCCCTCCACCCCCTCCGATGGCTGCCTGTGCCTCCTGGGCGCCGGCAGAGCAGGGCGGTGAGCAGGCCCTCTGCTTCCAGGGACTGGTACATGAACGGGAACTACCTGGTGATCCTGGTTTCCGTCACCATTATCCTGCCCCTGGCCCTCATGAAGCAGCTGGGTAAGTCTGGGGGATGGTGCGTGCAGCACCGGGGTCCAGCACCACGGGGCTCCCGCAGGGTGATGGTGCCATCCTGGGGGTGGTGGGCAAGGAGGGGGCATCCAACCAGCGTGGGGGTCCTGCCCGTGCCCACTGGTCACTCTCCTCCCTCCTCAGGCTACCTCGGCTACGCCAGCGGCTTCTCCCTCAGCTGTATGGTCTTCTTCCTCATCTCGGTGAGCACCTCCTGGCACACACCGGTGGCCCGGGATGCCGAGCATCCCTTCTGCCGGGGTGCGTGGCTCTACCGGCGGCGTGTGACCGGGCTTCGTGCTGTGGTGACAGCGGGAACAACGGGGACAGCGGGCGCTCCAGGCTGCGGAGACGCCGTGGGGGTGCTGTCACACTGCTGGGTTATTTTTGGTTGAAGGAGCCGAGTGCTGGGGAAAGGGGAAGGCAGAGGGTGCCGGGGGCAGGACTGTGCGTGCGGCCCCTCCACGTGCCGCTGCCCTGCTCTGCCCCGCTGCCCATCCTCATAGGGACACCCGGGGGGTGGGCATCACCGCAGGGCACCGCCGGCAAAGGGTGCCTCATGGAGGGGTCCCTGCAGGGGGACCCTCATGCCAGGTTGGGTGGCCGGTGCTGGGGGGCGGTGGTGCCGAGCGCTGACCACCCCTGTGTCCACCCCCCTCAGGTCATCTATAAGAAGTTCCAGATCCCCTGCCCGCTCCCCGAGCAGGAGGGGAACCTCACCGGCAGCCTCAATGCCACCCCTGTCAGCACCAGCGACTACCAGAATGGCTACACTGTCCTCCAGGCGCCTGACCAGGGCACCTGCACACCCAGCTTCTTCACCCTGAACTCCCAGGTAGGGACCTGGGGTGTACCGGGGGCTTCGGGTGAGCTCCCACCCTCTGTACCCCATTAAGGCGGGTGGTCCTGGTGCTGGCAGCACCCACTGGCTTGGCCCCTGGTGCTCAGCCGCCCTCCTCTCCCGCAGACGGCGTACACCATCCCCATCATGGCCTTCGCCTTTGTCTGCCACCCCGAGGTCCTGCCCATCTACACCGAGCTGAAGGAGTGAGTCCTGGGTGGGGGCACCCACGGGGAGGGGTAGGCTTCGTCCAGCGCCAAGCCAAACGCAGTGCCATCCGGGTGTGGGACCTGCGCCGGGGCATCGTGGGGAGGTGGGTGATAAGACCTGGGATGGGTGATACCAGTCCCAGGAGGTGGGTGATGCAGCCTGGGGTGGGTAGGTGGTGGGTGATATCACCCCCGAGAGATGGGTGCTATAACTCGGGGGGAGTGAGTGGCTGGTTGGTGTTGGGTGATGTCACCCCTGGGAGGTGGGTGATACAACTTGGGATGGGTGGTGGGTGAAACAACCCCTGGAAGGTGGGTGTGATGACCAGGGGTGGGTGGGTGGGTGGTGATAGGTGATCCGACCCACCAACCCCTCTCTGCACAGCCCCTGTGCACCCCAAGGTGCTGCGGCATCACCCCTCCTTGCTGGGTGGGTGCTCGGTGCCAGTGGGTACCACGGGGTGGCCTGGGCCGTGGAGGCCACGCTGAGCCCACCCTCTCCCACAGCCCCTCCAAGAAGAAGATGCAGTGCATCTCCAACATCTCCATCATGGTCATGTACCTCATGTACTTCTTGGCCGCTCTCTTCGGCTACCTCACATTCTACGGTGAGCCCTCGGGGAGGGGACCGGGGGCCCTGCTGGCATGCCAGTACCGGGGAGGTGGTGGTGCTGGGGCTCACCCAGCATCTCCCCACTGGTGCCTGCAGGGCGGGTGGAGTCGGAGCTGCTGCACACGTACAACAAGGTGGACCCCTTCGACGTGCTCATCCTGTGCGTGCGGGTGGCCGTGCTGACGGCCGTCACCCTCACCGTCCCCATCGTCCTCTTCCCGGTGAGTGGCCCCATGGGGATGCCAGGTGGCACTGCCACCCCCCAGCTGAAACAGGACCTCAGCATCAGGCTTTGAGAGGGGAAACTGAGGCAGCGACGGGGCTGAGGCCCGGGGTCAGGGTGGCTGAAATCAGTGGGGCTGCAGAGATTGGGGTACGGGACCAGCTGGGTGTCAGGGACAGGGCTGGGGCAGGGGAAGGGGTGGCGGGGACTGGCAGGGCCATTGGGACCAGGCTGGGAAGGGGTGACAGTGACCATGGGGACAGGGCTGGGGCAGGAGCAGGGGTGATGGGGACCAGTGGTGCTATGGGGACAGGGCTGGGGCAGGAACAGGGATGATGGGGACCAGTGGTGCCGTGGGGACAGGGCTGGGGCAGGGGCAGGGGTGGTGGGGACCGGCAGAGCTGTGGAGATGGGGCTCGGAAGGGATGATGGGGACCATCAGGACTCCAGGGACAGGGGATGGGATGGGCCCTGGGTCCAACGAGGGAGTGTGACACCCTGTCCCTGTCCCCAGGTACGCCGGGCCATCCAGCAGATGCTGTTCCAAGGGAAGGACTTCAGCTGGATCCGCCACGTCACCATCGCTGTGGTCCTGCTGACCTTCATCAACCTCTTGGTCATCTTCGCCCCCTCCATTCTTGGCATCTTCGGCATGATCGGTGTGTGGCAGCGCCCCACTCCTGTCCCCCACTGGGTGCCGGGTGTCATGGGCAGCACACCAGCCTGGTGCTGGGCTTTGCCTGACCCCCCTGTTCCTCAGTTTCCCCTTCTCACCGTGCCAGGACCAGGGGATGTGGGGGGGTCCCCCATCCCCATCCCCATCCCTGTCCCAGCAGGCTCTGGTTCCCGCAGTGCGGTGCTGGTTGCTTGCCACGCTGCCGGCCGGCGCTTGCTCTTCCCCTGGGTATTTCCCTTGATCCCCCAAGCTGGGCTCCCCCCCCCTCGGCACCCAGCTGGC
>VUYV01000973.1:31732-54902 GCA_008711295.1 Anarhynchus alexandrinus | reverse complement strand
GCGCCCTTTTGGCTCTGGCCCACACCCTGGGGCACCTTTGTCTCATAAGCAGGAAAGTTCACATTGAGTAGGGCCTTGTGAGCTCCGGATGGGGTGGTTGAGGCCCAAAGGGCTGCTCAGGATCAGGTGGCAAGGCTGCACAAGCTTCAGTGGCAGTCGTTCACTGGACAGGCAGCTCCATGGTCCTGCTCACGAAGGTGGGAGTTCAGGCAGGCTAATTGAGCCCCAAGGTCATGGCCAGGCTCAGCATCAGTGGGCAACGTCGGCAGGCACGGGCAGAGCTGCAACCCAGATCCAGCGGTACTCAGACAGACACCCAGGGCAAGAGGTTCAGCTTCCAAGTATCTCCTGTGCAAAGGCAGGCCAGGCCCCTGCAGAGGCTTCTTGTAGCATTTTCATGCAAGACCACCATTTGGCCACGCTCCAGGTTGTGTCTGAGCTTGGACAGCCAAATGCCCAGCGTGGTGGGGATGTGCTCAGGCTCCCAAGCGACATGACCCTGAGGTCTAATTCTTTCAGAGCGGCACCTCCATCAGGAAAGTGAGTGGGTGTGCAGGTGGGTTAGAGAGACGCCGATGGGAAGCCCAGGCTATGGGTGCAGGGCGGGCAGCCTGGGTGAGAGGTGGGTGCCTGGCAGGGGAGAGGACCTCGGGCAGAGGCTGTGGGCTGGGGAATTAGCTCAAGTGGTAGAGCGCTCGCTTAGCATGTGAGAGGCAGCGGGATCGATGCCCGCATTCTCCAATGCTTTTCATTCCCCTTGCCTGAAGTTATGGTCTTATGCCTGTGGCCCAAGGTCGTTGTGTGCGCAGAGGAGGAGAGCAGCCAGGGGTGTATCAGGAGTAGTAGAGGCCATTGGTATTAGAATAGGTATGCGATTATTGGTGTTCGGTTTTTAGTCATTAAATTGCACACATTTTGTAATAAAATGCTAAATCACTAATGCATTGTCTCTCACAGAGGTGCGTATGTACTTACTTTTTTGTAAATAGTCTGTCAAACTGGATATTTTCAAACTTCTTAAAAAAACCTAAGAAATGCAATATCTTTTTGCATATTACTTCTTTGTCAGACTGGAAAGAAGTAAGTTAATTACAGTTTAAGTTATTTTACCAAAAAAAAGTTTGTAAAGAATATTTTTGTATGGCATTGAACATAAACAGATCTTTGAAATTCTGCTGTTTAGAAGCCTGTTTGCTTTACTCCTTGATAAATTAGTCTGTGCCAAACTCCAAATAAGAGCACAGTGGTACCACTGTCATGTTTATTAAAAAGTAAATTTTGCCCTGGGCTGTGGTAGTATGATTAATACTGACTTAATTAATAATGGCAGGAAACTCAGAATCAGGTATTGCTGGTTTTATACCTTGTACTAAAGAATACCAGTTCAGCAGCAGATTTTTGGATTAGCATAAATTAAAAGATAATTAAAGCAAATCTATGAGACTGACTCATCATTTTATCTTGCAAATATTTACAGCTACTCCATTAAAAGTGAATCCCTCTGACATTTCCACTTTAGTCAGAAGCTGCCTTTTTTTTGCTATAATTACTAATAAAGATGGATAAAGCACCACTGTCAGTTTTACCATAGATCACTGTGTAAATCGCCTTCTTCATGTTCAGCATGAAATATAGTTAATTCCATTCTACATTCTTCCATGACAACTCTCTCCTTTGGGGATTAAAGAAGGCCTCCTGTCCATAAATTTAAATGTAAAAGCAACAGAAAACATGAGGTTTGATACAGAAGATGGTTTCCGCAGCCAGGCTATACTACAGGGACACAGAAGGTGCAAGTCATGAGTGAATTTGATACTGTAGTAAGTTTATCCCCCAGTGGTATAGTTATGCAAGACAACAAAACCATGAGATGTCAATAGCTTTCCTTCCATTGTGTGAAGAGTTTGAACATTCACTACTTCTCCCACTTCCACCGAATGCCTCCCACGTCAATTCACGTGCCTTTAGGAACAGAAAGCAGGAGACACTCAATTTGTTCAAAACCACAGAGGACCGAGTCCCAGTAAAATTGAAACTGAACAATGATGCAAGTAGATCTATTTCATAACCTCTTTCTCAGTTCAAATATATTCTTGCGTTTGATAGGAAAAGCAAGCTGTGTTAAAGTTTGACTGGTAGTACAGTCCAACCAACACCACCCAGAATGATGCTGTAATAAAAATTTTACTACATTTATTAAACCTGCAAGTACGTCTGGCATATTTTGATGTCAAGAACATCTATTTCACTCATAAGATTTCAAGTTCTTTCTCTTTTTAATAGCACAATGGATTTAAGAACAAAGTGACCCATAAAACCTTCTAGCCTTAGTTCTAGGTCTTGTTACATTTCAACAACAAAATACTTTTCACCTTTTTGATAACTTGCATTTGAGTAAAACTTATCTTAAAATCCTCTCTTCTTTTTCCATAGAGAACCTACCATTTCCTGTGCCAGTATGCTCACTGTTAAAACCATGTACCTCTTTTTCAGCTCAAACTGCTTTTAGATTCCAAGCACTGGTCCTGGTTACACCTGCCTTTGTAAAGTGAAGAACCCTCTCACACCTGGCATTTTTCTCCTTCAAAGATATTATACACTATAATAAAATAATTTATCAGTCTTCTTTATGACAAGGTAAACTGATCAAACTCCTCACGTCTCTTACTCTAGTTCTTGAATTGTTATTATAGCACTTTTCTGCATTTGCTTTACTTTTCAACATACTTCAGGAAAAGATGTTAACACAAGAACTGGGTGCAGTATTCAAAGACTGCACTTCACAAGCATAGTCTGCGTTATTTTATCCTAACAGTCTGACCTCTCATTCAGCTAGATTAAAACATCTTAGATGAAGCATGCAGATTGCTTGTGGGATGAAATCAATAGATTCACATTGCATCATCTCTGATTCTTTTCAGGCTCCCAGGGTGAAAAAAAATGTAACAATGAATGCCTACAGTGCAGGTAACTCAAAAAGTTTTACCATCATAATCATGCCAGACAGACTAGCATTTTTAGACATGTTGCAAAGCACATTTTACATACCTGTAGGACTTCTTAATCTCATCATGTGTTGCTCCCTTCTCTAGGGCCAGGATTTCATATAACGCTTCCCCTGATGTTGACAAAGCACGTTGCCTTTGTTCAGCCATGTTAGCAGTGCATTACCCAAGCTGCTAATGTAGAACAGAATTTAAAATAGCAGGGACTGCAAGTATATACGGATAATATTTCTTATTGTTCATTTTAATAGATTTTAATCAGGTAGTAAAAGGTTAAAAGTTTACATGAAAGAGAAACTAGAATAAAATAGCCTCTAAATTATCCACCATCCCTTAAGATATTTTTAAATTGTTTGGAAAAATGGAAAAGCAAAAACCAAAGAACAGAAGCTCTTGTGTTAGGTATCACTGTTCATATAAAAGGCTTAATGTTGCTCCCACTGAAATGAATGTCTAAATTTTGTACAGCATTAATGCCTGCACATAGTATTTTCACCTAGTTTTATTTGTGTTTGTTTACATCTATCTTTTCTAAGTCTTAGAAGAATAATTCTACTATTTGTTAAGGCTATTGGCTTCTTGCAGTGGGGTAAGAGCTTTGTACCTCTGAGTATAACCTAATGCAACACAGCGGTAAATTTTTGCTTTCTCAACACAAGGACTCAGATTCAGCCTAAGCAATTTTAGGTGCCAAGTTGAATGATTAAGTTTGAAGCTTAGTCAAACTAGACTCCGTATATTGTCAACAGACAGAGATACATACTCAGAAGACTACTGACCAAGCACTTTCTCCCTGTTACCTCTACAGCATGCTCAGGATGACTGCATTCCCAACTCATGTGCCTGAGGACAGGTGGAACGAATCTGGACCTAGGCAATGAGACTAGATACCAAGAATTTACCTCAGTATTATAAAAGTAACCATTTATTGCAAACTTATGCATGGGAAATACTGTCATCAGTCGGGGTTCTATCTTATTTGAGATACAAGACTTTGGGCTGAATTCATGAGCTTGTCATAAATTTAAGAAGGTGCCCTTACAGTATAGTGCAAATAAAGGCTAAGTGCAGGCTGACAGATTTAGTCCACTTCAGATCTAGCGTTCATTCCTTCTCTCATCACAGAGGCCAAGCAGACAAACAAGTAATTCTCCACTGAGTGGCTCTGCTACCTCCTTACAGTTCATAGTTCATCCTTCTGGATTTGAAGAACCAAATATTTTGAAACCAAACCTACCTAATGATAGGCAATGACATGAAGAAACTCATATAAACTATAATTTAAAACACCAGTTATAGATACCTGTCATTCATAAGAGAGAGCTGCAGCTCTTTGATGGTAGACTTGCCACAACAAAACTCTCACCACAACCTATTTACTTCTTTGTATGTTGCACCTTTCTCCAAATGTTGAGAAGTGATCACAGGAAAAGCCTAAAAGTGAGCTGTGACCCCAGCCATAAGAAAAATTTCTTAGAACCTGTTTTGTTAAGGTAAGACTACCCACTCTGCTATTTCACCCTTCTCATTGCTGAGCTAGAAACACTATCTTGCCATTATTCATATATTATTTACTAGGCCACATTTTGGTTCAGAACCAGACATGTAATACTTTTAAGCTCTTCAGCTTTGTTTAATACCAAAAAGAAAATCAAATACCATGTAAGTACACACAGAAATATAATAAACTGAGTAATTCTGGCACACAGTATCTGATTTTCTAAAAGACCTACATTTATTCATGTTTGATGTTTTCTTTTTCTAATAAGCGAACACACAATTTAGGGTCTTGTGATCTGCTGAAAAAAAAGACCTTTCTACTTTTAAGTGTCGTACAAGCCACCAACTAAACAGACTAAACGTTCACTTTGAAATTAACAATTAAGAATGAAATGGTATACAAGATTATAGATGTTACTGTACCACCTGCAGTAGTTACAATGCTACTTGTTAATAATGGTATATGTCCAGAGCATATTTAACATAATCCTGGGACCTATCACACTGGAATCAAGGCACATCAAACCTGTTAATGCACGAGATAACGGTGGGCAACCATGTGAAGTTGCAGCTATGCAGCATTATTTAAAATTTGTGTTACATAATGCTGATTACCTACATGGCAACCCTGAAGAATAAAACAAAATTAAAGTTGTGATGGATTTTATTCTGAAGGACTAAAAAGTCATGTAATTTGTACTTCTCATAAAATAATTTTAATAACCCAGTCAGCTATGGAAATTTAAACTCACTAGCCTATTCAGTCTTTTAGTGATTAATCACCTGGAAGGTTCAGTTACTCAAAGTTATTTCTTACTTATTTAAAGCAGTCCTATAAAATGCTAAAAGTACAGTGAGATGACCCTTTTCTAGAAAAAGTTATGCTCTCTTTATTAAGGAAGACATAACAGTTACAATTTTAGTACAAGATCCATTCCTGATGGCTGAAATTACATTAGAATCCTATTTTCAAGCTATGTATTTTTGTTCCAGTGGAACAGAGTCAAGAAAACATTGTTTTCTTCCTTGAATGACAATAAAATGTATTAAAAGACAATCCATATTCTGGTAACAATTCCACATCTTCTAAGACAATGGGACCCCAGTTAATTTCAACTTTTTCTGCACAAATTTTATACTACCCAGGATTAACTATCTTATACAGGGGCTGTAATAATATGCCTTTTTTTCTACCATACTCATCATCAATTTGGATTTGCGCTGAAAAATAAGGCAAGGTGATTCAAATAACATACCTGCTTCAAAAAGTGGTGGAACACAATCTGGCATGTATAAACTCACAACATTATCAGCTCAGTATCTTGATGTCTTTATGCCAATATAATCCAAAAGGGAAGAAGCAAGTGCCACTAGAAGCCCTGTTCCACGGAAAGCGGCTGCTGCTTTTCATCCTTCACAATCAAGGTTAAACAGGTCAGTGGAGTCTGATTACTCTTTTTGTTTGTTTGTCCAGTATCCAATTGGTTATCTCTCAGGAAGACCTATGAAAGAATGAATAAAACATTCATGAGCCTAAAGGCTGATATATCCCAGAGTTAATGACACCAAAAAATATGGGACATTCATGCATGCAGTTAGTTGTTCTGTGCTTTACTCTTGATGGGATCTTGAGTTTGGGTTTTTTTCCCCACGCAAATGTATTAAATTTGTTTAAAGGTACAACAGTATTGCTCAAAACTTCACTTCTTTGAGACCAGCCATGGCTTAGGTTTATTACATAGTCTCTTCCAGAACACAATTAACTGAAGAAGTCCTTTTAGGACTCCTCCTGAGTTCTTGTAAATTTTTATATCAAAGCAGAAGATGTAGGGTGTCTTCTCTTACTCTGATCGAGCTTCTCCTCTAACTTATATCATAAAAAACTCTGGAGAGCCATTCCTGTCCATTTGGAATAGAGAAGACTGTAAATGGCAGAGACTTAAAAAAACAATTGCTCTTGGTATGTCATCCTTGGAACCAAATATTTCGTCCTTTGAACTCAAAAAGTTAATTTCCCAGATCACCCAATTCCAAATGATCTGTTTTTATAGTGGGTTGACCTTGGCCGGCTGTCAGAGCCCCACCCAGCCGCTCTCTCACTCCCCCTCCTCAACTGAACAGGGGGAGCAGCTAAGATGAAAAGCTAGTCGATCAAGATAAAGATAGGGAGATCACTTGCCAGTTACCATTACGGGCAAAACAAACTCAACTTTGGGAAAATTAATTTAATTTAACGCCAATTAAAATAGATTTGGATGGTGAGAAACAAAGACAAAAATTAAAACAACGCCTTCCCCTCACTGGCCTGTTTCCAGGCTCAACTTCAGTCCTTCATTCCCAACTCTACCCACCTGGTGAAAGGGGAATGGGGGTTGCGGTGAGTCCGTAACAGCTCCTCTCTGCTGATCCTTCCTCCTTACGCTTTTCTCCTGCTCTAGCACGGGTCCTTCCCACAGGCTGCAGTCCTTCATGAACTGCTCCTATGTGAGTCCTCCATAGGCCATGTTTCCTGTCAGGAGAACCTGCCCCTGTATGGGCTCCTCTCCATGAACCACAGTTCCTTCAGGAAATATCCATCTTCTCTGGCATGGGGTGGATTGTCTGTAGTGTGGATATCTGCTCTGATCTCATCCTGCCCACGGACTGCAGCGAACTACCTGCTCCACTGTGGTCATCTCCCCAGGCTGCAGGGGAATCTCTGCTCGGGTGCCTGGACCATCTCCTCTTCATTCTTCTCTGACTTTGGTGTGCACAAGGCTGTTTCTAACACTTTTCCCTCACTCCTCTTTCACTTTTACTTTTAAAAAAAAAGGTTTTTCTTTCTTAAATGTGTTTTCCCGGAGGTGCCACCAGCTCGGCTGATGGGCTTACATGTGTCCTGCAGTGGGTCTGTTGTGGAGCCAGCTGTATCCAGCCCCTGACCTCCTCCCACAGGGGCCTCCCTACAGTGCCCCACTACCTAAATCTTGCCATGGACACCCAGTACAGTTTTATGTGGACTAAAGTCCTGCAAACGGATTCATGGAGCCCCATAGCCCAGTAAAGTCTGCTTTGGCAAGAGCCAGTGAGTTTGTGCTTGGATTCAACTGCAAGACTGGAACTATAAATCAATTTAAAACAAAACAAAACAAGCATAATTAATTATGATCATATAAAAACACTATGAAAAAGGAAGTAACAGTGTGATAGCTGATAAAAAACATAAGTGGATGCTTTTTAATGTGATGCACGTGATTTTAACATTTCTCTTGTTCTTAGGTATATTCTTTAATTGCAAGCATTCCCTCAAATTTCAGCCTTGGATGGGGACAAGGCAAACCATGTTTCAACCTAAAATGTGAGTGTTTTTCATAGTTATGAGAAGTCAAAATAGCACTGTAAAAATATCTTTTCCAGGTCATTACCAACAGAGTAGGTACAGCTAATTCTATTCATTATGTTTTATCATCACAATAAACCAGATTATTCAATTATCTTGCATGATTTCAATCTTTGAAATTACTTCATCAGACTTGCAAAACAAAACAAAACAAAAAGTACACTTTTTAATGGTAAGAAGAAATGAAGGGGCAAAAATATAAAAGGAAGAAAATAACATCACTTTGAGGTTACCCAACTCCTCTGTACCTATATACATCCTATTATCAAGAAAAACATCCCTGTTCTGCAACCTTGTCACGTACCTAGACCTACAGTTCTGTGTGAATACAGCTCCCTCTGGTGTGTTGAGCTAACACTGCTCTGTAACCTATATTGCTTTTCTTATAAGCACTCTTGTTTTGTTTGAAGGAAATTAACACTACCTCTTCAAATATTTTTTTTTTTCCTTTGGGGATTCTATATCCTGAGTACATTCTAATGGATCTTTAAACGACTCAAAATTTAATGAATTGTCATAACTCTTTCATCAGATCAGCTATATAATATAGAAGAATAAAACATATAATTTAATACCTATTCACTCTTCTCATTAATTTTTATTTTTTGTATCGCAACACCTAATAGTGCACCACAACCTCACTGTGGCAGGCAATGCAAAACTAAAAGACAGTCCTATCCCCAAAGGACCTTACGTCTAAAAGGTCTTACTGACACTTTACATTTCATTTCTATGTTGCATGCATTTCAAAATAGACAAATCAGAACATGTCTGGAAAGGTAAAGTTGCATATCAGCTTATAAAAATTTGAAACATGGCCCAGACAGAGCAGGAGGTCCAGGGTTGCTTCAGAAGACTACAGGTACACACAACCAAAGCGAAGGGTTGAAGAACTCTGAGTCACTCCAGTCCTTCTTCCCACCGCTCCCTCCTTTTCCTGGCTCATAGCAAGTTCAGGAACTAAGAGCCCGGAGCTGAAATGCATGAAAGGACTGGCATCATTGCTCAACAGCGGCGTGAATTTTTATCTTCCAAGGCAAGGAATGACAACTTTTAAAAGCTGAACTGTTTTCTTACTTTGTTGAATCTGGCAGTGTTAATACTGACATCACCCAAGCGTGAAGGAGGTACAAGTGGTCAGACAGGGCACTCCTGACCTTCATGGAGAACCTACAGCTTCAGACTCTTTCTTCCAGTAGGGACAGGGAAAGAAAATCTCTGATTTTACTCAGAGGAATTTGGAGACTGAAATAAATTTTCTTGCTGATGTACTTCAGTAAAGCCACCAGGTTAAGGGAGGTGATCCTCCCCCTCTACTCAGCACTGGTGAGGCCATGCCTAGAGTACTGTGTCCAGATCAGGGTCTCCCAGCACAAGAGAGACATAGACATACAGGAGAGAGTCCAGCAAAGGCTACAAAGATGATGAAATGACTGGAGCATCTCTCCTATGAGGAAGGGCTGAAAGAGCTGGGACTGTTCAGCCTGGAGAAGAGAAGGCTCAGGGGGATCTCATCAATGTCTATAAATACCTGAAGGGAGGATGCAAACAGGACAGAGCCAGGCTCTTTTCAGTGGTGCCCAGTGACAGGACCAGAGTCAAGGGGCACAAACTGAAACATAGGAGGTTCCCTCTGAACATCAGGAAACACGTTTTCACTGTGAGAGTGACCAAGCACTGGCACAGGTTTCCCAGAGACACTGTGGAGTTTCCATCATTGGAGATCTTCAAAAGCCACCTGGACATGGTCCTGGACAACTGGGTCTAGGTGGCCTTGCTTCCTTTCCCCAAAATTTCCCTAGTGTGATTTCTATTATCACTAATTTCTGTGCCTTGTTCTGCCAAAAAGGTGGTAAGAACATTAGCAAGGATGTTGGAATTTATATTGGTGACTGATCAGAAATGACAAGAGAAAGAAGGCAGGTGAGGAGACTGAAACAAGAGCTCTTGCTAGTTGATGACTTTTCACAGGGGAATGAATGGCAGTCTGAAAAAAAAAAAAGACCCAAAACAATTAGAGCATGAGGATGAGTAATGGAAGGTAGGCTGATGAGATGAGTGAATTTGTACATTGAGAAAGGGTGTATACAGTGGTAGTGTGTACTGTTTTTTCACTCTTTGTGCAGGATCTATCTTTTGGTTTATTTTTGAATATTGTGCTATGGTGATGTCAACCTTAATAACACCCAGCTGAGCAAGCTAATCAAAGGGCGAAAAACTGAGCAAGTGGAAAAGGATGCTTCTGCCAAGATGTGCTGGACCTCTGGCACAGGCACAGGGACTGATTTTTGTTAACAAAGGAATAGTACTTCCAAGGCAGCTATGTCCCAAAATGTTCTTCTTCTCATTTCTTTTTTAGCCAGTTCTGCTCCGCACGCTCCTGGACATCTAGTGCTCTGCCTCGACTGTATTGCATGCTACCTATTAGATACTCAAACAATCTCCTAGAGAAAAGAGAATTGGTTTAAGGTCTTTTCTTCAAAGTGAGCCTTTTGAGATCTCAGACAAGCCCAACAATTCTACAGCAAGAAACTACATTCCTCTTGCCACATTTCT
Organism: Anarhynchus alexandrinus; assembly: GCA_008711295.1. Taxonomy (NCBI): domain Eukaryota; kingdom Metazoa; phylum Chordata; class Aves; order Charadriiformes; family Charadriidae; genus Anarhynchus; species Anarhynchus alexandrinus. The sequence continues at coordinate 44,462 of VUYV01000973.1, read as the reverse complement.
CTGTTACAGTATAGTTACTGTCATTATGGCTTCAAAAGTAATAACAGAATTGATTTAAATAACATGATTGCATTGCATCTGTTTTTAAATACATATAACTATATTGGAAGGAAGGTATTCCATCTGGTAACCCATCTGCAACTCCAACAAGAACTAAGTATTCATAAGAGAACATTCATATATTTGAATTCTCTGAACATATTGTGACCTTCTGTTACTATTCACATAGAATATCTCAATTTAAATATATGCTGGGTTTTTAATATCTTTCCACAACTGCAGTATTGGAAAAAGTAGCAGACTTGAGAAGTATGAACCTTAAATGAACAGTCAGTTGCATATCCAAATTGCTCATGCCTTTATGTGGTCAGCTTGACACAGAGAAGCAATCCAGAACTGTAACTTCCTAGCTCATTCCAGTAAATCCTGTTCAAAGGCTTGGTGGACTACCTAAGTGACACGATATAAACATTTTTTCCCGAGAAATTAAATTAGAGGCTTAAAAATGAAGTTTTACATAATAGTACTATACTTAACTTTTTCAACGAGATACTCAGTGGAACACTGGGAATTTTATTTTCGTCTGTGGTTTAGAAGAAAGGTCTGTCTGTCCTCCCTAATTTAAAGTGGGTCATGGAAGTAGCCGTAACTAAGACATAAAGCATAATAATCTCTCTGGCTTTAATTTAAATTTCTTTCCAAAAAGCAAAGGATAGGAAGTCTATAGTTTATATAGCTTTGACAACTCAGAGGTGAGTTATCTAGGACTTCAAGTAAAAGTGAAGTAAGAGCGTCCCCTCGTTCCTTATTTAGGCAGTGCCCTGGTAATTTATTTTGCAAACAGCTGTAGCACTTTAAGGCATTATTTAAGGAGTAGAAGAATTACAGATTAATGGATGAGAAGAGAGAAGTTCCGGATATATTTTTTTTCTGAATATAATTTACTGAGAGAAAGTAAAAATTCCTAAAATTGTTTTTAATTAGCAGAAATTTTTCACCAATAAAGTAAAGAAGCAAAAACATAAACATGAATGCTATTCTCCCCATACTAGGTGTAAAAAAAGCCACTGGCAAGATTTCCCAATAATTCAGCAGACTAACATTTCAGTAAATTAGTAGCTTCATTGTTAACCATTTACCACAACTGTTCTTAGGGTTCTTTTTTCCCCCTTCTTATGACAAGACCTTTCATCTAGAAAATACTCTGAGTTGAAACTCAAAGTCTGAACCCGTGGGCTTACAGTTGGCTCAAGTCAATCTGAGGGCTGCCAGCAAAGGAGCGGTCCGAACTTTCGCCGATTTTTTTTATTATTATAATTTTTTTTCTTAGTTTTCAGTTACATCAACTTGGTAATCTGACTCACTCCATGACTGGCATCATTACTAGAGCTGATGCAATGGAAGTGGTGACATCACACCTTTTCAGCAGCAGTAAAGTCTTACATTGTCTTCAGCTCGCCACAAAACCACACCTTAAAAAGTATATAGGGTCCAGAATACCATACACGTATGAAGCACAAGTAAATTCTGTGGAGAATGGCATGAATTAGAAGTATTAAGACTCCTCTGGACGAGTCTGTGGCTATAGGATAGGCCGATGCTTGACGGCATGCTAAATATTGTGAAGGTTTCCGCTGCCAGCTTTAGAGTGCCGTGGGTGCGTGACACCACGTGCTGTTCCCGTTGAAACGCCCTCTGCCAATTCAATTTGTTCAAACAAAACTTTAACAGGTTAACTTTGCCCCGGTGGGACGGCTGCTACAACAGGCACCGGTTGCCCACACAGCCCCAGCCCTCTGCGGTTGCGGCACCGCGTGTTCCCCTGCTACCAGGATAAAAGCAGACAGGCGGGCATAAAACCCTCACGAAGCGCTCTGCTAATTTGACACAAAAAAAAAAAAAAAGAAAAAGTAATCATGTGCCCACACCTGATCCAGATCAAATTTGTACTGCTGGGTGATGTGGCATGGCCCAGAGCCAGCGGTAATGATTGCGGAACCACAGCGCTCGGCGAAGGCTTCTCCTGCAGAGGAATTACCCGTACGGGAGGCTGTAAATACAGAATGTGGCCTATCGCTGTGGAAACAGCTTGTGCAGCCTCCCCAGAACATGCCCCGATCCGCACAAAAGAGACATACCCTAACCCCTTGCCAAACCGCCTTTCTTTCTGCCCTTAGAGGGAGGGCGCTGGGTTGGCCTCTGACTGAGAGCATTAAGAAGGGGAGGGGGGGTGAAAAAAAAAAAAAGGAAATTACATGTCTGAGGTTTTTCTTTTGGGCAAGTCTCTTATAAAAATAAAGGAGTGTACAAATGTCTTTGTTTCCCTGCCAACTTTTATAAGAACTAATTAAGACCAAGGAGAGCTTCACTTTCCTGTTTATTTCATACCGAGAACAGCTAATGAATTTAACCTATTGACGATTTTGCAGCTGCCCGTTTTAATTTGCTTATGATTGAGAAACAAAAAGTTAGTGTAACTGCAGCGAGTTGCCAAAGCCGCGGAGCGGTCACCGGTGCACGATCCAGCTCTGTGATCAAACTTCAATTAGGCAGCTGTGACAACAGAGCGCGAGCTGTTCTTCCGAGCAAGAAACCAGTATTAAAAGTACAGCCCCTTCTTTGCAGTTGCTTATTTCCAAGTGGGCTGACTTGTCCGTAATAAAGTCAATATAATCTTAAAGCTATAGAGTGCCGGCATTTATTTCCTGCTAAATAGCATCATGCACTTTTCAACTTTATGATTTATTTGTTGATTGCAGTAGAAAATTCAGGCCACAAAATTCAGTGGTAATTGCTATCAATAAACCAAGAATTATGCTTTCCCAGAAACTAATCTTCGGGGGTAAATATTCAGAAGCCTTAGCCTAACTCATATTTCTTAGTTCAGGCAAATCGATTACAAGGCGTTCATTATATCAGAGTCCTATGGACTTTACGGAAATCATACAGAATTTAATAAAGAATTTTATGGCTGCTGTAAAACCTACAAAATAATTTTTAATGTCCTTTTGATACAGAAGGCGAGATCCCAGCCGTCTATAAATCAGTGACAGAACTCCCGATTGAGACTGACAGAAAATGAGCACCCAATCATTTGCAGCTCTTATTTATAAAATTTTCCATAAATTATTCTACGTGACTGGGAAATCTTATGAGTTTTACTCACATTAAATTCTACAGGTTTGGTGGTTTGTTTTTTTTTCAAAAGTGGGGGGAGGATGATTCACTTCAGGGGAAGTGAGGTACTTCATTTTCTTGCTTTCCTTAAAAACTGGCTCTTCAAACTTTTACATGTTATTTCAAAATATTATTTCAGAACACTTTACAAATATTAGACAGGAATTCCCAAACCATGGTATCCCAGCTTGGGAGTCCCTAAGCTACTTAAGAAGGCGGCTGCCCTGCTGCACCACCACTCCCCACCCAAGGTCAACCCTGCGTCAACTCACGCGCGAAGCTTTGTGCAATTCTAACAGATGGAAAACATAATATCGAATAACAGCTAACGCTCCAAATTTGCACTGTTACATGTTTATTCTGTTCCAAAATCACAAACCCGGAGATGTGAAGCTTTTCCTGGGAAGCTGGGCAAAAGCCTTCTCCCTACAGCAAGTAGAAATCGGCCACCAGCACCCTCTGCCTGGAACGTGACAGCATTATAAAGACTTTTAGTGTGCGCATGGAGTCTGTGCCATAGGAAGGTGAAATGACTTGCTGCGGTATGTATGTCGCATCAGAGCAGAACAGAATCCAGATCATGTATTACTCGGTAACCATCAGTATCTGCTACTACTGTTTGTTCACGTCGCAATCTCCTCTGCTGGCGTTAGGCACCTCACTTTGCAACCTTTCATCATCAACTTTTGATGTCACAATTCAAACTAGACAATTTGCAATAACGGATTTCACCTATTCTTCCTTTTCCTACTTGCATATTATTTAAAAGTCACATGCAATTTAAATTAATGTATTGTTACAAATTACATACAAAACAATGTTTGTTCCTACAATTGATAAACGGCAATTATAAATAAGCTTGCATGATGAACATTTGTTCATTTTCTTTCCAAGTACTGTTTAGAGAGATCTATTTTATTAATTGCTTCTGCAAATGGACATTCATGTGTATCCACATGATAAAGTGACAAGAAAACAAAAAGATATCTGAAAATTGAATTACAAAGCAATTATGCTTGGAGTTCATACGTTATTTGGGAACATAGTTTCACGCTGTACATTTTTTCTCCATATCTTGCAATAAACCAGTCATTTGTAATGCAAATGGTATTGACTTGGAGTGTATTAGTATTAGTTCTGACTTCTAACAAATTAAAGTCAATTCTCCCATTATCTGGGAATTGATTATCTTGGCTACAGAGGCAATGACGTGTAGCTTGCCCACAGATCATCCAGTTCATGATCAGCAGCAATATAACCAATCTTTCACCAAATTAAGCTATTTGGGCCTGTTGGTTCCCAAATCTTTGAGCTCTGCAGTAAAGTATCAGGATCGTTCTTTAATGGCTTTACACTCTTCTTGTCTTTTTAGACAAATTACAGGTACTGCAGAATGTGTTTTTTCCACTTATTTCGTCTAATCGTTAGTTGAGCGTACAAGTAAAACCTCCTGCATACAACTGAGCAAATGTCATGGTTTTCCCTGGGTTCAGGTATTCTATAAAACACGCTGTCTTGCAGGGTTTGAACAATTTGAAAACTGGTATATTTATTCAGATTTTATACATTTTAGAATGAAATGGCTAAGTAAAGAATTATATTAACAAATATTCAGAGTCTAAGGTGAGTTAAACATTATAGAAGTTGCTTATTTTCTTAGGCCTATACGTGTAAAAAGTAGTCTACAAACTTCTAGTCAGGTAATTTAATCTAGAAAACTGCTGACATGGTATTGATTTATGTAGATTTAACTGATGTTCTGACACATGACTAGAGGGTGTTCTCCATAACCTCAACTCAGCAAAGCATGTAAAAACATGCATAAGATTAAGTACATACTTTGTACCACTAATACTTTATGCAATTAACCCATATTTTTGCTGCAAATTCTGCTATGCCTGTCTTGTATCATAAACGTGACATATATATTCCACATATATGTTGTGTATTCATTATATATGTTATATATTTCACATCTGTTATATACTTCAATATATGTTATACATATATTCCAAATATCTGTATGTGAGATTTTAAAACTAGATTTTCTAAAATTAACTACTTTTTGAATTATATAGTATCTGAGTAATCGCTTACATAATCCTGATTTACACCAGCTAGGTGAGATTTTATGATACAGACGATGTGGTCTAACTGTGGGCTGACTCCAAAAGGAGCACTCCCATCGCCAGTTATATACCTGCACCTTGTACAAGCTATGCTGTTTGCCTGGTCACACTTTTTTTTTTTGGGGGGGTGGGGCTAAGGTTCATTTTCTGCCAGCTTAACTCCCTAAACTCTCTTGGCTTACCCTAGAGTTGAGCATCAGTACTGGTAGCAGCAAACAACCAGGAGGAGTGAGATGGAGGGCCACGGCCCCTCTGCACAGCAGCATCTAGCTTAGCACAGATGTATTTTAAAATCCCATTTCCAGTGCTCTCCACACCATTAAGAAGCCCAGCCTCCGTGGTTTACTGCACTAACCCCCCCCCCCCAGCTTTTCAACAAGAGACACGTCTCTAATTAAATGCAAAGCTGCTTTTAAGAAATTGATTGGAAAATGTTCTCCTCGTACGCAGACTGGCTTTTATCTGAACATAAAAGTCAGTTTATCAGAGTTAATCCTTTTAGTATGCACTTGTCTTACAAGAACAATTTTCTTTCATTTGGTTAAGACAAAGGAATTCAGGAATTTCTGTAAACTAACCCTCCCGTGGCTTTGTTGCATTTTTGTTGACATATTGGCAACATTCCTTCCAGTTTTAATTGGATTAAGCACATATAAATTTAGTGAGATGCAAATCAGACAGGATTCCAGCTACCTTTTTGCTATTGTTAAAAACAAAAAGTCTAGCAAAGAATAAACCTAAATAAAACCAGAGGTGGTCTCTTCAACGTCATGAAATCTTCTGGCTGCATTTGCTCAGGTAGTTAATGGGAAGACTGGCAGAATGACAGCTGTTTTTCCAGACTTTGAAGGAGAAGTCATGCTAATGCTAACCCCAACGCATTCTTTCCTTCACAAAGAAATGTCAGGATGCTAAATGGTGGAAAAACATGGGTTGCTGCAAATATTTAATCCTCTCACTTCTATTCATCTGAATGGGATTACCTTCTACCGCTATATGTTTTGATAGAAGTGCAGTCCCACCAATTAGCTAAAAAGTAAGCAGAAAAAGATGAAATATCTAATTAATTTTTGATGCAAACTCGAATTTAATGGAGAAACTGAAGTAGTTTATTTAAGCATCTTTTGAAAAGGCAGAAAAAATAACTACTTGGAGTAATTTCATTTGAATACTAATTAGTATACATTTTTACTACTAATGTGAACCTCTGAATGTAATTGTTAATTCTAATCATAGTTAATATTTATTTCAACTTAACTCTTTTTGTGAGGGAATAATTGCACAAAATGGCACTTCAATAAAAATAAAATTGAATAGTAAAAAAGCCAAAGTGCAAGAGGAAGGTGTGTGTACGAGAAAGACAGCTAGGTTCCTGCATGTAGTCATCCAAATTATCAGATGTGAAAATGCTGCAAGTTACTCCAGTTCCCATTTCTGATTTGTTTCATCCACCAAAGGGAGACTGTTGTTAATGTGTCCTTTTTGCTGCTAGACATTTTCCAATAATATAAAAAGCAATTATTCTACATTCTCATACAAATAAGCTTCTGCAGCAAGGGAGTGCACTCATCTTTAATATAACCAGAAATAAATTAAAATGTTCTTTGTCTGAAAACTTCTAGTGTTATTAAGAAAGGTCTCATTATTGAGCTTGAAACAATAAACTGCTTTTCTTTCATTTTTGACAACACAACACAGTGAGATTAATAAGACACCATTGCTTCAGCCTAGTTGGTAAGCAGGAACTTTAGCTCACTATTTCATTTCTAGCAGTATTTGATATTCTCAGTTTTAATATTAGAAGACACCTTTACCATACGCCAATAAACCAATAAAGAATCAGATGGGACACTAGGAATCTTTTGAACATAAATACAACTTCCAAATCCAAACCTAACTCTCAGTCCCTAATTATGGGACTGATTACTTATTTTTTTAAAAAAATACAAGTCAAAATTGCTTTAAAAAATCCTTGTTAAGACTGTGCTGAAAATGACATCTTCATGTAAATAAATCTAGAAAGGATGTGCAATTTTGATGAGGTATTGGGGCAACATATAAAACATAAAAGAAGTTACAAAACCAAATCAAAATAAACCACTACATTTTCTAAAGACAGAATGGGTGATTGCTGCTCTACAGCTTATCATGGAGGCTACCAGGTACTGTACGCTGAATGGTACGTTGAGAAATGATTCAGCTGGTGAATGTGCAATGCATTTGTTACATCTGTTCATAAGGGTCCAAACCCACTTCCATTACCAACACAAAAAGCTGTGAATTTTCAGCTTCTAATAACACCATTAAGCTTGTAAAGCTGTACCTCTGAAACTGCACCTGGGGTTCTCATATCCTCCCACTCTGATATTAAAAATATTCTGCGCATCAGCTGTTATTATGCATGTAAAAATGACACAAAGAGAAGCTTTCTCCACAGGCTTATGCTGACACCAACGCCCTTAGTCATTTTAACACTACTGTAGTATGAAGATTTTTGTCCAGACAACCATAATCGCTGAGAAAACCATAACTTCAATGGCTGAGACCATTTAAGCTGTGTGCACACTAGCAAGTTTTCTAGAAATGCATTTAAGAAAGAATAACAGCGTGAAAAGAATCACCTCTTCACGCTGTTATTCTCAATATCATCTTCAGTGGAATTACAAAAAGCGATCTTTGAACCGATATTAAACTTTTGACAATCTGCATCTGTGTTCAGAACTGACTTTTGTTAGCATGTTTCCTCAGTCATTCCCTGTTTCTGGAGGCTGCAACTTGCCAGTAAGTCACCAGTCTTAAATTAAGCATAGAGGGGAATAGTCTTAAATTAAGCATAGAGAAAAAAAAAAACCCTGAAATCCTCTGGGATTGCTCTCTTTAACTTTCTGCTCCAGCTTGCTGGTTTTGGTGCAGAATTCGTACATGTCCATTAGCCAGTGTCAGTTTAGTGAAACTGAAGTTATTACAAAAATTGAAAATACTCTAAATAGTTTTCAGTACTATATTCAAAATACCAGAAATTGAAGCAAAAGCAAACAAGCGGTCTGCCCGAGCAAGTCAAACCAACCTAATCCACCTCTCCAGCAGTGACAAAACCTGTAGCTAATGGGAACACGGTACACGTGACATAGCTCGTCTTTGCTGACACTGCCCTTCTACACGGTCCACCCTGACATTAAAATAAACAAAATTACGTATCCCACTTCATCTGATCGACTTCACGGACAGAAATCAAAGCATCTAAATTAGGAGAAAGGCTGTGCTGTGTTCCTTCTTTTCAGTGAAGAGAAAGGCAACTCCAAAGAATAACTTGGATGGCCTGCTGTCTTTCCCTTAATTATTGACTACGAAATTAGCCTTAGGCAACTACTCTCTAGGTTAAGCCTCTGAAGTTAGGAAGGATGAACATGGGCCACAGAGTAGATAAAGTTACTGCAATGTGGGTGCAAAAATGACTGGAAACCATTCCCAGAGGAGTTAGCAAAGGTTGACAGGATATACTAAATACCATTCTTCAGGTTTCTTCCAGATCTTGGACTCATCTGTTCACAGAATTTTCACTGTTGACGTGACTATTTTTGAGAGCATGCTTATTAAACTTGCAGATGACAGACAGCCAGGAAAGACTGCAAGTATGTGGAAGGATAGAACTAGTATTCAATCTCAGCCAACCCCCCAAAATGGGTTGAGGAAATCACGATGCACTCCTCAGGAAGGAAGACCACATTGAGGGGATGGCTAAGAGTTCTGCAGAAAATGATCTGGGGGTGCAGGGCATGGCAAACCAAATAGGAGTCACAAATGTCGTATGGCCACAAAAATTCAAACAGGCCTGACGGAGACCCAGGGCAAGGCAGAGGGAAGGGACACACCAAATGGGGACAGGAGTACGCTTCAACTGGGCTGCCAGATGTCTGGAAGTCCTATGGAAACATACAGTATTGACTCAGACAATAGCTCTGGGTAGAAAAAAAGGATGCATCTGGATATGTGCCAGAGAAATGGCACACGCCAAAACCAATGTGTAAAAACAGTTACTGAGGACATCACAAATGAAAAGACATTTTTCTTCTCCATAGAAATAACCCTGCCTTTTATACCATGTAACTTCTTCAGGTAAGAAGAAAAGCTAAAAACTCTCTGGTGCCTGTCTTCATCATGTCCCTGTACAAATAAACATTTTCTGTGTTCTTAGAGTGTTTTCCAAGTACAAGCTTGTTACACCTTTGAGGATCCTCATTCTCCGTTCTGTACAAGAATGTGGGAGAAGCATCCTCTCCTGTTCAGTTCAGACTGTTCAGTTCCAGTGTTAGCTGGCTGTGCCCCAGAGTGGCACTCCGTGCCGTGCGGTTAGCCCAACACAATGTCTTGCTGGTGTAGGTGTATGATTTCATCCTCTTTTCACAGTAACCAGGAAACTAAACTAACTCCGATTTTGTGATCTTTCATCTCTCGGGTTTCACAGGAGTGCCTCTCTTTTTGATAAATCCAGTCATCTGTAACACTTCTTCCTTGCTAGACAGCACCCTGAAAATAATGATGTGTAAAAGACATTAACTAAATGTGTAAAGAATCATTGAAACTTTATTAACACCCCCTAAATTTGAATAAATTCTGATGTGTAGTCTCTATTAAAGGCTGTATCTGCCATGATAAAGAAGCCATAACACACAGGGCTTAACGCAGGTGAACTATGGCACCTCACGATGCCATATGATGCATTTAAGAAGTGCAGCACTATGGTGTTCAAAGAACTCCATGGTTCACATAGAAAACAACTTAATTCATACAAAATGCTATGAATGAACACATTGGTGTTGCTATACCTCTATAACAAAAATAAACAAAACCCTCTTTCCTATGCTACAAGCTCTTAACTTGCAGCAAGACAAGAGAGCAGATGGCATAGGCAGGATGTAAGGCATAGAACGTGTATTCTTTTTGTAACAAACATATTTAGGCTGAAAATATGTGACTTATGCTGTAATTCTAAGGCTTTGTCTATCATCCCGAGGTGGGATTCTTCCTCATAAACTGGTACAAGAAATCGTCACCTGGCTAATATTATTAACTTCTGTATTTATGAAAAATAGTAATTTGTGTCCTGAAAGCCGAGCACTTAAGGAGTCAGTCACTGCCTGGAACATCTACGCTTACTTTGTAAGAATGTTATTTCAGATTCCTTAATAGTGTTTATGTAACATTAATTAGAGATCAAAGATAATTTGATTATTAGCAAGGAAAAATGCTGATTGTGTTATTTAAGGATATACTGGTTCAGACTGAGTGCTAATATGACCTTAAAGAACTAGTTTCAACTAGTCAGATGGAAGGTACGTAGAGCTGATAGGAACCATAAAACACATTACCAATAATCTTTATTTACAGTTTGACCTTCTAGGATTGAAATATACACTATGTATATTCAGTGAAAATATGCCCTTTTTTCTACTAAACATGATATATTGTTCATAAATTGAATTTTAGATTGACTACAGTAACAATCCATCCTACCTGAGTACAGAAAACTAATTTGTTGTCAGTAGGAAGGAACCAAAAGTAATTTTGAAAAACAAATGGGGGAGCGAAATCCCGACTCCAGTGAAGCTGGTGGAGTTCCATCAGTGACTTAAATGCACTGTTGATTTAACGTAAGCAGGCCAAATATGAATAAACTGTCAAAGAATGCGGAAGAAAACCTGACATAACTTAATTACTGGGAAAAAAAGGCTGAGTATGTTATTTTACTGTGAAACTTATTATGTACTTATTATATATTTTGAATTATTGCATGCATATATTATAAAGTCATACTGTGAATGCTTGTGACAGTTTTATTTCACAAAATGGGAGAAAAACAGCTGAAGAAAGCTTTTTTAAGACAAGGCAGTTGATCCAGAGTCCTCTCTCATGTGTCCATATGTCCTTGTGGCTATCCATGAGACAATGTGGGATTGCCGTTCTGCAAAAGAACAAGGTGCATTTGTTAACTTCGTAGCTCAAGAGTAAAACAGCCATTGGTCCACATCTATAAAACTTCTTGCTTCTACAACTAGTTCAGATGAAAATCCTCCATACAAACCAACTATTCTTTCCAAATGTATTCCTCCAAAGCCATGTCATTGCCTATAAATAACTGTTATCATGTGAAATCTAAACCTTTCTGCCAGTAAGCAAGCACTGAGAAGAACAATGTATTATGCAAAATTAAATCATATGAATCATTTTGCAAAATTTGATTTTTAAGTGGGTACAGGCACTTCATATATTATTCAAAGAACAGAAACGTTCCCTTACCTATCATGCTATATTTAGGATTTTTTTATAATGGAGAAATAAAAGAGATGAAAAGATGGAAAAAAGCAGCTGCAGGTAGAGACAAAGGGAGGATTAGTCCTAAAAAAATAAGCAAAGTTTCAAGTGTGCCAGCTAATGTGATGTACAAAGCCATGGACCAGATCACCTCATGAATTATTCTACTTCTTCCTTAAAGTCCAATTCCCGGTATTGTGTGGTTTGCCATCAATCTCGTATTTTATTTTACCAAAAATTACATGGCTTTACTTCTTCATCTTCCAAAAAAACCCACCCCTCCACACTCTAAAAAATGAAGAGCGAAGATTCAGATGCAAATACAAACTCCTCCGTGTACTGCCTCTGATAGGTAATGCATTTTAAAACAAATCTGTCTTTCCGTGGTTGATTTTGGAGTCGCCAGGCAAGCTGAGCGTTCCAAGGCCAGGCCGTACCCACCAGGGCCTGGTCCCCGGCTGATCCCGCCTCGGGTAGACGGCCGCCCCTTCGGCGACGCTCCCTCAGCCCTCAGGGCACAGCTGGGGGGGAGGACACACCGATGGCTGACAGAAAACGCGGATACCGAGTCACTCCCCTCCCCCCGGCGCCCGCCTTCCCCACCCAGAGGCTCCGACCCTCCCCGCTCCCTCAGGCCTCGCCTCAGCAGGGCCGGCCACAGCACGTGCTCAACCCCCCCGGGGGGAAGGAAAGAAGGAGGGAGGTGCCGCCCTCTCCCGCCCCTGCGCGGGCAGCGGTACCGGCCTGCGCGGCGCGGCCCGCCCGCTCCACCGTCCGTCCCGTCCCCCCCTCCCTGCCCGCCTCAGCCCCGGCCTCGCCGCCGGCCGCCGCCGCCACCGAAGGCGCGAACAGGAGGGCGCATGCGCCTGCCGCGGCGCGCGGGGCCCGCCGGCGCCGCCGAGCCACCCTGCTGCGCACGGGCGGGAGGAAGGGGAGAGTGGGTAGTTACGTGATGACGCTCTGCGTGTCGCCAGTCGCGCGACCCACGCAGAGTCCGTCGGGCTTGTGCCTCCTCCTGGGCCAGTGCGCTCGGGGCTGTTCCGAGTGGGGGCGGGCGGGGCGAAGGCTTCCTCCTCCCTCCTCCTCCCTCCTCCTCCTCCTCCTCCTCCTCC
>VUYV01000973.1:0-31477 GCA_008711295.1 Anarhynchus alexandrinus | reverse complement strand
CGCCGGCTTCCCCCCGCCGCCCCGCTGCGGCGAGCCCTGCGCGGGCAGGTGCGGCGGCGGGCGAGGCCGCTGCCCTGCGGCGGGTCGGCGCACGGAGGCTTCTTCAATGGAAGTATGTTACCAGCTGCCGGTGCTGCCGCTGGACAGGCCGGTGCCGCAGCACGTCCTCAGCCGCAGAGGGGCCATCAGCTTCAGCTCCAGCTCCGCGCTCTTCGGCTGCCCCAACCCCCGGCAGCTCTCGCAGGTAGGCACCCGCCACCGGGGTCTGCCGCCGGCTTGGCGTCCCGCCGGTCACCCCCCGGCCAGCCCTCGCCGTGCCGCTGCCGGGCGACGGGCCCTGTTTTCGCTGTCGGTAGGGAGTCGGTGGGGCCGGAGAGGTGCGGCGGGGGTGGGCTGGCGGCGGGGGCGAGCGGCCGGCCGGGCTGCCTGCCTGTCTCCCTCCCCGGCCCGGCCGCCGTTCGCGCCTTCCCCGCCCGCTACAAAATACCGCTGGCGGTGGCGAGAACGTACAACGTTTTATGGGTTTATGGCTCGTTATTGTCGAGGTTATCTTTTTAGCATCGGCTGTAATGCGAGCGGTGAACTCCTTGGGGTTTATTTCCAGAGCCAGGGGATTATTTGTTTCTTCTGTAATTTTTAAACTAGGGCTGTTTTCTAGCTTCTTTAGCTTGGGCTTTCTTTGAAGGGTCCAAGTTTCCTATGGGGTTGCCAAAAGCTGCAGTGACTTTACCGAAATAATGAACATGCGCTGCAGTGCTTTATTTGGGATGCTAAGCATTTCTCCCTCCAACTATTAAGACTTGGCAATCCGTCTAGAAAGAGACAAAGATCTTTGGCTTTTTAATTTCCACGGTATTGTTCCCTGCCTGCATTACATCAGTCACAAGATGAACTATACTGTATTTTGTTTCATCTGATCGTGTTGGAAATACTATAAAAAAGGGTCATTATAACTATCAGGACAAAAGGGAGGTTTTGCTTGTGAATGCTGCCCTAAATTTCTGAATATGCATTAGCATGGTTTCCCGGTGAACAGTGATAAAATTATATTCTGGCAGAATTCTCTGGATAAAATTTGGAATTATGGTGGAAAGCATGTGTTTTGGTGGGAAGTCATCTGGTTTTGGCTTCTAGGGATTTCCTATAATGTCTAGATTTAAAGGTTTGTTTCAGCGCTCTGAAATATGTTGTCCTTACAGTTGATGTCTTTGCCCTTTACGTATGTAATGGTCTTTTTTTTTTTTTTTTTTTGTTTACGTTCTTGGGGTATCTTACTAAGTTATTCTACTTTTTCATGACTTGCTCTGCTTCATACATGCATATATAGAAAATGTAGAGCTACCAGTCTCTTTTGGCTTTGTCCCTGGTTTGGTAACAGTGAATCTCTGTGTGCATGTGAGTGTTAGGCATGTGTATGTTTGGGAAGGAAGAATCAACAAATACTGTGTTAATGACCAGGAATTTCAGTGTACATAGACATAATTATTAGTAAGCAAATGAAGATGAACGTATGTTGACAACCTTCCCTTCCCTGAGTATGAACGTAATAATTGACAAAAACTTTGGTTTTATGACAAATTACTTTTCCACGTAGAAACTGGGTTAGGATGTTTTCCATTTGTACCGCTCTATCTGAGATGTACTCGGTGATGGGGAACTTTCCGTACGTATAAGTCTTCTTGAAAGTCCAACCTAATTTAGCACGTTTTGTCCTGTTCAAATGAGAGACAGGTCTGTCTTGTTTGAAGCATTTATGGTCTTCTGGGAAAAGCAATAGGCAAAATGGTCAAGGTGATATATTCTATTTATTCCTTTTCTCCGTGGTCTCTGGAGCAGGGACACATGAAGTGTATACAAGCTTATCAAATGAAATATTGTATTGACATTTAAGTATTTTTTTTTCCAACTTTTAAGCGTCTCAATGGATTCCTTGTTTTCTGACCAATATGCCGCAGGTATGTTAGAGTGAGTCACAGGGAGAGGTGATTGAATAACTTGTAAAAAAGTGAAAACTATAGGTATGCTTGACCACATAGTATTTCCTTTGAGTAAAACAGAGAAATAAGCCTATGCATTAATAAAAAGGAATTAGGATATTGAAGTGAGGAAGCCTTTGCTAACATCGGGCAGCTGATTAGAGTACAGCTATGTTTTGCTGTCTTTACCTTCTTCCTTTCCCTGAGGTCTCCTACAGATAGTAGGTTGTGAATGTCTACCAGACCTGCAATCACAGGCTGGCGTAAATGATGGACTAAGAAGAATCACCAGTGAGATTAATGATTCTATGTAACTTCTGAACTTAACTTCACCTTGCAAGTCTCCTGGAAGACTCCTAGTATTCCAGTTCCATTGCTGTTCAAAGAGGTCTGAGCCCTTACCGGTCTGTCTTTTCAGTCTTCCGCTTGGGCTAGCTTTGAGCAATAGGAGTAAAACTGCAGATACGTATTAGCAAACTCAAGAAGCCGGTATGTACAGCCAGCATTTTACAATTAATACACATTTGGCAGATTTTTTTTAAAAAAGTAAGGTCTTGAAAATGAATTCCCACTTATAGATTAAAAGTGAAATGATTTAGGCATAAGACATTTAAAGCTTATGCTTTCAGCAAGGAGGTATTTTACATGGGAAGCACAGGTGAGACAAACGCATGCTATGTTAGACATAGCATTTAATTGTAACGATGCTAAGATGGCAAATATTTGTCTCTTTTAGTATATTAAGTGAAATTTCAGTTTAATATGTTGTAAAAGTTTCACTAAATGAGTTCAAAATGGGCTCTGTGTTGCGTTTTTAAAGCTTAAGTAAAGTGGTGCTGGAAGTGACCGCAAGAATTCTGGTCTACTCCTCTCAGCCCCAGGAAGGATAAATTGTACTTACAGTATTATTAGCAGATGTTTGTCTAATCTGTTTGCTTAATCGTTTTTTTAAGATACAGTCTTATGAGATGCGGTGAGCTGACATAAATCATTATTGTTGAAGGTTAAAGTCCTGACATTAAGCATGTATTATTACTACTTCCTTTATGCCATCTCTGATGCTTGTCAGTTGTTTGCTGATTCAGTTCACTAAAACAGCAGAAAAGTAATACAAGCAGGAAACTGGGTAGCTTTGAATAAAATAGGCTTAGTGAAGTTTGTCAGAACTGATTTGAAGGAAAAGATGGTACCGGTAGGCTTTTGAAACCCATTAAAAGCCTCAGATAATAGAAATTATGCAATCTCACTAGGCAACTTAACTGTTGTTAATAGTGCTTAACTGTTCTTGTCATAAGAGAGTTCTTTCCTAATACTGAATTTAGTTCTTCCTTGTGGCAATTTACACCTGTTAATATCCCCAGTAAATGTAGATAAAAGCTTATTCCTTTTCTCTTAGCAGTTTTTTATGTATGAATTATTTCCTTGTAGTCTTTTTTCTTTCATTTCAAAGTACTAACAGCAAAAATACTAAAAGTGACATCTGTTACCTGGAGGTTACTTGTGATATTTATTGTGTGAGTCCAGTCAAGTTTGAGTCCAGAAAAGCTGCTATTGTATGGGTTTATACTGTTGTTTGAGTTAATAATTGTCTTTGAACATGAAATAATTTAAAATGCTAGTGTTAAAGCTGTTCTTAAGGGCACTTGAATGGGTAGCTGTTGAAATGACTAGGAAATTTCACACTGGTGAGATTGAATTTAGGTTCACTGTGAGATCAAGTGGATGTTAAGTAGTACCTGGGATCATACTTTTAGGGTGTTCATTCCAAATGTTACAAAATGATGGGTTTTTTAAATTAAAGCTGAGCTTTCAGAGGTAAATTTTGGATTCTTTGCCTTAACTGTTTTTTAACTTGTGTTGTTAAAAGTCATAAAAAAGAATTTATAAAACTGTCTGTACTTACTTAGTGTGAAAAGTTTTAGTCTGATTTTGTTAATGAATGAGGGTTTATAACGAAAAACACTTTACAAATGTAACTGCGAGCACTTTTAGATTGTGTCCTGCTTTGCACCCCCCCCAAAGTTGACATAAACGTATCACAGATGAGTAAGAAAACTCTGGCTTAACCTGCTATTTTTGACTCATTTCTATCCTTCTTTCTTGTAATGGGTTCTCCACTTTCTTCAGTGCCTCCAAAAATGGCATCAGTGGTATCTAGCAGCAGAGTCTGAATAGAAGTAAAGATCTAGTTTTGGCCTTTCTGTCCTTAAATGTTTGAAATTGATGATGGTAAAGAAAGATACCTCTGAAGGAGGAAATTCCATGCAAAGGGAAGGGAGCAAATAATACAAGACTCCATCTAAATCTCAGAAACATAGGCACTAAGTCTGTGCCTAAGTACCAAGTATTACTGTGTACCAGGTAGTACCATGTACTGCTGCCTGGTACTTGATCGTCTAATTCATGATCCCTCTTTATTGCATCTCCATTTCATGCATTTAAGCAATATAGCATCGTGCTTTGTGACTATGTTATACACCTTAACAGTAGACAGTAGATCACGCACATGGAATCCTAGATTTGACTTAAAGGGGATGCAGTGGGGAAAAAAGTCACTAAGAGCAGCTGGAAGCGTACTGCACTGGTAGATCCTCCAGTGAAAGGTACACGCTTCCTCTGAAAAATGTATTCCCTGACATCAACCAAATGCTTTGGCCACCTTTTGCTGTGTTTGGCCACTCTTTTCAGTGTTTGTCACTTGATGTGATCCAAAAATGTTTTGCTCTGCATGTAGCATTACAAGACACAGTTGAGAGGTATTTTTTTCTGGTCTGAACATAGGCATTGGTCTTTAATCCCATGTTTGCACCTTTTTGCTGGGAGAAGCATTGGCATGACCTATTTTTCCCTTGCAGCTGCTCATTTCTGCTCCTGCATTTTCCTCTTAGTTATGTCAACTTTTTTTTTTTTTAATCAGGTTATTTTTCAGCCCGGGCTGATTCATAGAACAGTTTCACAAATGATTGTGCTTGTTAAAAGGAGGAAGCAGTACACCACAATGCTGGACCAGGAGTAATGAGCACCGGGAGACAGGAGTGCCTTAGGTTGGCCCTGCTATTGAATGTGGAACCTTACCCTAAATTCCTCTCTTTCCTCCTCCACTGTTTTTCATGACTTTTCTTTTATCTAATCCTCTCTGTCAATGTTTCTTAGTTGCTTCCTCTTTTATTAGCATTCTTTTGCCATTTCCCCTATCTCTGCTGCATGAATAATTAACAAGTTAAAATAATGAAATAATTTTCATTATGTGATTCTTAACCTCTGGAATTAATTCTGTGTGTTGTTGCTATGCTTGCCATTCCCTTCATCTTGTATTTATTGTGTCTGGTTGCTGAGATTGCATCTATTCATATGAGAGGCAGAGACTGACTGACTCTATGCACAGCATGGACAAGTTCTGATTGGGGATTTCATGCACTACAGTAATTTTATGTGGCAGTTCATTTTTAAAATGCTCTCTGAGTTTTGTGACCAATTAACTTTTTCTTATGTTGTAGTGTAAAGCAACATTGGTACTTTCATTCTGCAAAAGGTCATAGAAGCTTATTTCATGGCCTATAATTGCCTATGTAAGATCTAAGCAGAATAATAGTTTAAAGTCCCCATTAATTAGATTGTCTTAAATCACGCAAAGTCAATTCTTCTTTGTCCAGATTGTGTAATAGTATGTTTTGTGCTTTGTATGAACCTCAATTTTCTGATGCTATCTTTAAAGAGAAATTGGTTTGAAAAGAGAGTTTGTAGCTGTGTGCCCCTTAAGTTGTGAAATACTGAATTTTAACCATAGAGCAATTTTACAAGAAGTTGGCATTAGTACGTGATAATAATGTAGTAATGTAATGCAAATGCAGGTTGTTGGAATTAGAAGTGTTCTTTATGGGATGTCCATTTCAGCAGCTTTTCTTCAAAAAAAACCCCTGTATTTGCTAAGTAAGTCTGTTTTTTTTTAGGTTGCTTGAGAAAAGCAACAGTATCCAAATTGTGTTAATTCTGAGTCAGTATGGTAATATGCTCAATTATGAGGTAAAATAAAGTATCATAAAAATCATGTAATTTTTCTGACATTTCTGTTGTTCTACTGTTTTGGCACGTGGGAAATAATGTTGAGGACATCTGCAGTTGAATTTTTATTTCTTCAGTTCTTTTATTTTCTGCAAAGCCTACGGGGGGGAAAAAGCCCTGGCAATAGTTAGAATGGTGATTTGTTAGAACAGTTCTCAGTCGTTTCAATTACCATTGGCTTATTGTTTTCTTGTGTTTCCCTCATCACTCAGTATCTACAAGTTTCCACTTGTTTTCTGCTAAAATTGTAGGTTTCTGAATGTACTTGGTCATTTTCTAGGATGGAGGATCTTGGATTCATGACTATGTTTCCAGGTCCTGCCGGGTTATGGCTCATGTATAAGAAACACCTTTTGGATTGGACTAAACCTGCTATATTTGCCTTTCTTAAAAATCCAGTGAATCTGCATGGAAATAGTGAGTAATTTGGCAGCTTAGATTAGACCCTTTTTTTTTTTCCAGAAGTGTGAAACCAAAGTAACTTGGTTGTCTTTTACTGTGTAAATCTTTGTTAACACACATCAATGCTTTCCGCATGTGAATTTGTACAGTTGGGCGTCTAAGATATAAATTCATGTAACTCATGATATGATTAAAGGAATGTAGTGTATTCTGTTACTTAGAATATCCTTTCATTGTAAATGAAAGACTGAGGATGGACATGCTAAAAACTTGAAGAGTTTAGTCTTAATCTTGGAAATCATACTAAATGACGCATTTAGTGCAAATAGTCCTTTGTGTGCGTTCACAGCTAAATCAAATGTTCAATTCTACTTGAGAAAATTCTTTTGTATAAGCAAATACAAATGTTTGGTGTGTGCACGCACACTCATGTAGGGTCTTACAGGAAGCGTGTGTCTGGGACCAGGAATTGAACCTAGACCTCTCAAATTCCATTTCAGTGTTGTGCACAGAAATCCTCATAGAAAAACTTGGAAGAGTTTGTGTTTCATTAGATGTGAAGTTTTCCTCAGTTTGTTCTGATTATGTCATTAGCAAGTAACTGCAGTGTAAATAAGCACCCCGTGTAATCCAGGAAGGCAGCCTGCCAAAGACAAAATATTTTATTATAAAAATGCAGTTCTGGAAAACTGGATTTAAGGGTTAGTTGGGGAATTGTTTGTTTGTATGATTGCATTCTAGGTGTATTGTAAGGAATTTGTAGCCAAATACTTTGTTTTGTTTCTGGTTGAAAATAAACTTGTGGCTGTTATCTCACCTTCCCTGCCCTCCTCCCTTGCATAGCATGAGAATTTTTTATTCCTGTTACAGCAGCCTAACTCCTGTTTTCCTCCCACTTCCCCCTGCTTTGTACACCTGCGATACAGCAATCTGATTTATTATCTTCCTGACCACACTCCCACAATAATTATAATTAAAGAGATTCCTGGAGTCTGCTTTTCATCGTGAGGTAGAGGGCAAATTCTTTTCTCAGCTCCTAGCTGAAAGCGTGAAGGAGCCAAAATTTGCAGCACGCCTGCTAGAGCATCAGAAAGAGTATGCTGCAACCAGAATAATGAGGATAGCTCTGTATTAGTAGCAGATTTTACTATTTCTCCCACTACTTTCTGCCAGATGTGGAGAGGCTGTTTCCTCTGCCAGTGATATCCCCTCGCCCCCCCGCCCGAGCAGACATAGCTGGAAGCTACTCTGACAAGTAAAATTGGATATTTATTGCATGTGAAATACAGCATGTTGCCCACTTCAGGGCAAGAGGTCAATTCTATCCCAAGGGGAGAAAAAAAACAGGGGAAAAGCTGTAGGAACCTATTCCAAGAGTGTGAGGGAAAAGGTTATAATGGGAGGCTTGAGACTTCAGTATGTGGATCAGCCTTGGTATGGGAAGGGATGAACATCTTGGTGCGTAGTTTCCACCTGATGGTAGTGGTTCTTAGTTGTCTTAGAAGTTGAGGCATGATGTTGGGATGCTGACACACAAGTGATTTCCTGAGGAACTCGGTTATACATCTAGATCAGAAAAAGTTAACTCTTGCAAATAATACTGGTTTTAATAGTATAGTCTGGTAGTGGAGGGACTGTAGCTGTCATGGCAGGGGTCATGCTGGCATGTGTTATTTCTTGCTTTATGTTTGTTGCTAATGCACTCCATATATTGATGTTGCAGTTGACAATGCGCTGAGGAGGTTTCACATTTAGTCAGGCATGAACTTGCTCTTCCTTTTTTTTTTAAACTTTTCAGTAAAGTTCCTGTGCAACAGTAATCTCCTGAAATGTGTACCTGTCGTGGTGGTGGGGTCTTGTTGGTAGTGCCCTGTCTTAGCTTCTCTTTTGGAATGGTAAAGGCCTGTAACCAGTTTTCAAAAAGCCTGGGGTACTTGAATTTCCTTCATTGTTATCTGTGGAATTTTAGACTTCCGATTTCAGCAACTGCAATAATTCAGCTCTTTCTCATATTGAGCAAAGAAAAATCCATAGTTTCTTTTATAGCTGCAAAATTGGTGTGAAACTGCTAAATAAAATATGCCTATATATGGAGGCAAAGGCGAGGAGTTTTCTTTGATGTTCTTGCTTATTATGAGAGATCTAGAGAGTAACTTTATGGAGTTTTGTTCTGTCATTTTTTCTGCTGTAAAGTCTGAGCTGTATTTCTTTTAGCATGGTGGTACTAAGAATTTCTGCACTTTTCACTGGACTTAAATGGTATATTTAATCAGCTTTTCCTAGCTTGTTTTCATTTGGACAAAATAAACTGATTACATCTGTGTCCAAATAAAACATCTAGTGTTTAGCCCACAAACTGACAGAGGAAATGGTAGAACGTTATCTGTTGCTTGAATTTAAAAAAAGAAAAAAGTGAATTTGGGCTTTTTTTACCTTGAGAATTGCATAATGTCCCAAATATTTCCAAAAGACTTTATCACCCCCATTTTTTTTCCCTTCTCCTTTCAAAAAAGAATACTGGTTTTCTTCTGAATATAGTTGCCCTCCTTATATTTTTGTCACTTCAGATTATTGTGAGAATTTTGCAACCGCACATAAATGAAGACTAGAAGTTAAACATAGCAAATTACAGGTACTAAATTCCTTAAGTTTTGTTTACAGGGAATGTTAGACTTTTCCTCTGTGACCTGTATTGGGTTTCAGGCTCTTTTAAAGAGGAGAAAGGCTTCATCTCCCTAGGAGTGTTGAATGGTTGAAGCTGTGGTTACCTTGGTGTTTTTCTTTTTCATGTGATATTATGGCATTTTTTTGGCCAGTGCCCTTCAGCCTAAGCTGAAGCCTGAAGGGATGTTTTGTGTCTTAATAAAAGGCCCTTGGTTAAAATTCTTCTCCTACCACCTTTTGATACAGTAGACTAAGTGAAATAATCTGCTGTGCACTACAAGGCTAATCCATTTTCACGAGCTTTTTAGGAAAGATGATTTGAGAGGATTAGATGAGAAGTTATTATTCATGATTGGTTGACTAAGTAGGAAAGACTATTGTGACTAATGAAGTTTAAGACTTTTTTTCCTTTATCCTTAATACTGTTGTATTCATATGAGAGCATAGGCTATATACTAAAAAACCTGATTGTATTGAAACCCATTTGGGAGCTAAGAGGTCAAATTTTTTCACTTCTGATGAATGTGGTGGAGGGTCTGGTTAAGGTAGGAGGAGGTGAAGATCAATAAGCTAAAGAATATGTCTTAACCTCATTTCTTGATGTAACAATGCACATGTTTCAGAAGGTTTATTGTTTCTGACACTCCTCAAATTAAGGTTGTTAAAGTTAAGTGCAGTGGTTTTTGCATTTAATGTGTCATGAAAAATAAGAGGGTAATTTCTTTAATTCTAGCTTGTTTGACACTCTGTGATGCTGCGCTTAGTGCTTGGAGAGGCATGGTGGTTGATGATTATCGTTGACTGGAGCCATAGTTTTTATTACTAATATTATTTTAAGCAGAAATTATTCTTTTTCAGAGAAGAGCTTTATTTAATGTCTGCAGTTGTAGTTCCAAGGCGGCTTTTGGTGTTAAATGTAAGCAGTATTGCTTGCACAGTAATTGCTTTTAGCTGCGTATTGTTACTCCTCCTCTTGTGCTGACATTTGCACTCCTCGGACCCTGCAGAAAGCTAGTTTATGGAGCTACAGCAGCAGAGAGCCCTTTCCTTTTTGTAGCAGTAATTTTCTGCTGGTTTGGCTCTCCCTGGCTTTCTTGCAGGATCTGAGGAGGGTTGGTGCAAAGGAAGGAGCAGGGACGTGCAGTCAGAGGCAGCATAGTGTGTGGCAACAGTGACTCAAGTTGTTCCCGCTGCAGTTGGAGGAATGTCCAGAACAGCTGACAACTGTGTGGAATTGTTTCACTTTCTCCCCAAACAAGAGTGGGCTGAATAATTCTCTGGTGTTATTCAAATTAACTAATAATGCACTGTATTCTGCTATTTAGTATTCTTGAAAAAGCGTTGTGCACCCCGTGTCTTTTCGACATTAGTATTCACGTAACTTCAAAATCTGTAATTTCATCTTTATTAGATGAGTCCACGCTTCTGTATTTTTCAGATATTGGATAGATTTGGCTTGGTAAAAAGAACATTTTAAAAGGGCTGTTGCTAACCTTCGAAAAAATGCTTAATAAAATACATTAAGTCAAAAGAATCTATATTTCTTCTTTTTTTTTCAACTGTAAAACATCCAGCTTGGAAATTTGGGTTCATAGACTTCTTCAAAATGCAAAATTTTGTTTTTGTTTTTCTCATGTGTATGAATAGTACATTTAGAAATAATGTACAAATGAAAGGTTATTTTCATGTGAAACTGGAAGTGTCTTTCCTTTCTGCATTTTTTACTGAAATGTAGCTACGGTGGTTACAGTTTATAAATGAAATGTGTCAGAACATGAGGATCAGTCCTGTCTTTTGTTTTTGGAGAATTGCTTAGAATACTTAAAAGGCTTGCTAGTGCGTGTGTGTATGTGGGTGTGTGTGTATGTATGTATATATAAAAATAAATATATATATATATGAAAATGCGGTAACTGAATAAGGATATGGCGGGTGCTGCATAGATTCAGAAAAGAGAGAAAAACAGTATTCATTGTACTATTTGCTACCATGTTCTCCTGTGTCTGGCAAGTCATAGGACAAAGTCATATCCTACATGTATCAATTTCTAGAAGATTTGTTGCTTTCACTTGATCTTTCTAAGCAAGAAGTGCTAGCCTTTATTATTTACAGGAAGGTTTTAGAAGCACTTGGTCAGAATGAACAATAGATAGACACATAGTTTTACACTGTTGTAAGTGCTTCAGGATGACTGTTGGGATTGTTCTTTTTAGTTGGTGGTTTTTTTTTTCCCTTCCAGATACCTAGTTGTTAGATATCTCCTTCAAACTTTGTAGAGCTTGTCCTGAAGCATGTCTTAGTCCAAGGACAATCGTACCATAATAGCTGTTCTCTATGTTACTGAGATGCCAAGTCAAACAAGTTTGGATTAACTGAGTACATGTGTGCACAGTTGTTCAGCCATCCGTTTCTGCTGAATTTAGTAGAGCACACAGTATGCTGATTATGTTGATTGGCAGAATTATTTTGAATCCCAGCCTGAAGTGCATCCGGTTCTGTGGAGATAGTTGTGGGTGTGTTCATTAGGGGCCTGTGTGGAACCCAAGCCCTGTCCTAGGAGAAGTGTCTTGAGGGATTTTGGATGCCATATGCTGGTCTGCCCAGTGCAGCACCATGAGAACATTCCTGAGAACTGTCAACATACAGGAGATAAGATAGACCTTACTGCTGATACACTTGCTGTGTATCAGAAGAGAAGCAGCTGTGACAAGAAATGTATTGGCTTCCGTTTCATGCATGCTGGCATTTGTGAGAAGAGAATTGACCAGTGTGATTGTTCTGCAGATGTAGTAAAACTTGAGGATGGAAAAAGTGATGTGCACAGGCATCCTTTCTTAGTAGCTCTTCGTGTTTGATGTAGAAGATGCCATGTAAAGGTCTTACCTGAAGTTTCCTTTGCAATATTTGTGAGAGCAAAGAACGAGGAACGACTAAAGGCAGTGTATGAGCGTTGTGCCACCAGTGCCTTCTGGGGTTTATTCCCCATGGGAGAAGGTGAAGATCAGATAATTTGTGTGAAGTGCTTGATGGCAGAATATTACCTCTGCGTTTTGAGAGATTGTTTTGAAAGCAATATGGTTTTGTTGAATGCATACACTGATCCCCATCTGTTTCATCTGTTGTATTTTCTCACCTCCACTGCCTGGTTTGTGGTATTGCTTTCTTCACGTTCCTGCATAGTGGCCCAGGCCCAGATTACAGCCTCTCAAACCCTCTGTGAAACTTTCAGGTGTCTATGGGGCCCAGTACTTCACTTTACTCCAAAAGTGCCAATGAAAATGTGTTTGGTAAATAAAAGAAATTGATCTATTGCAAAAATATGGATTATTTTTTATAGTAATATGTAATAAAGTTTTAAGCAGATCTCTGTTTTTTATGAGCTCCACTGATTTCATTGCTTTGGAAAAAAGAAGGAAGCAGCGCTGGTCAGGAGGATAAAGCTGTGGACTTCTAGGGCTTCCATGGGCACCTAGGCTTGTGTGTGTTGTCATGTAGTGGTGTATACTTTCATGCCTGCTTCTCATGAAGTGATATTCTGGTTATGGGCTGTGCCACTAATTCTCTGCAGGGGATGTAAAAAAGATCGTGCTGCAGAGAGTATGGCAGCGCCTACACAATACAGAGAGGCCTCCAGTGAGGCAGTAGTTGCTGAGTTACGGTTTCCAACATTAAACTTGCTTCTCAGTCGCTTCTTCAGCGTCTCTGTATCAATTTTCTCACCCTTGTTGAAACCATACAGTGGCCTCCAGCACTACCAGAGCAGTGAGACTGTTGCTCTTCTGTTGCAGTGGTCTTTTAAGCCTCTCTTGGGGCCTCACAAGGATGCGAACTGCTTCACATCCGTTTGGTCAGTGGTATTGTCTCATAGATGATATAATTATCTGTGCGCCCAGTTTGGGCCCCCCTGTGCTTTGCCTAGTAGTTGCAGCAGATGCAGGACTGCTACCTGCACGTAATGGGGAGAAAGGGGCTGCATTTGAGGTGTGCCTAGAACATAATTCACTGGCGGTTTCAGCGTCCCTGCCTCTGAGCTGTGGGCTGACTTACGGTGGACGCAGGGTACAGCACTAGGTGTAAGAACTTCTGCTCTAACTATGGAGTGACAGTGTCTTTTGGAGCATGGCTGTTGAAGTGCTCAGAAATTGGGGAAGAGAGGTTGTTGTTGGTTAGAGTTGAAGTGACTTTAAAAAAGGAAGGACACAGAGAGAGAATCCTCATCTTGGAAATGAGCCTGATTCTACTGAGTGTTCAGATGGAGGGTATAGTTACAGTTTCTAGTTTTTGTGGGTTTTTTTTCTGAAACTCTACCCTTCCTTTGATTGCTATGAGTCTTCTGAACACCCAAGCCAACCAGTAGAGAGTATAGGCCTGAAATAATTTATAAAGGGGGACTGTGAAATGTGTTTTTGTCCTTAGTCCACAATTTAGTGATTGGGAGGGGTTTGGTCAAAGTGCCAGAGCAATGATATCCAGAGGAGTAACAAGGAAGCTACTAATGTGGGTTAATTAGACCCATAATGAACTGAAATAATTCAAAGTCAGGTTTCGTCCCATGAACAAACTGACCTGGCAAACAAACACTTACAGGCAGGCAAGGGAATTGACATCCTGTCATTCCAGTACTTTTTTTTAATACCTTATTTTTTATATTCAATCCCAGGCATCCTGCAGGTTTTACTGTTTTATCAACCCATGGTCCTGCATTTTCTAGTTCAGGAAAAAGAAACAGATTAGTGACAATTCATTGGTGTGTTCACTTCAACAAAAATAGGAGATTTGCAGTGCTGAAGGCAGGTGAAATGTTTGTGTAGTTAAAATGGATATTTAGTGAAGTGATTATGTTCTTTAGTTTTGCAGTGTGGAGATCTAAATATTACATGAGTTTTACCTTACCTAAATATTTTTTTCTTCAGTTTGCATTTCTGAACCAGATGTGTGCATGCTAGCTAGTTACACTTACCTGGCTGAAGTGTATAAGGGTTGTGTGCATTTTAAATCTTTCTTAGTACTGTTATGAAAAATATTACAATAAAATCGGGAATCAAAACACTGTTAAACCTCTGTTCTAGGGCTGAGGAATTGTACAAGAACTGTAGGTGAGATGAGGGACTTGGTCATCTCTGCCCAAACAGCAGTGACTTCTCATGTCCTCTATGATCTGGTTGAAAGGTGCTGCTGAAGCATCCATCTCCTCCAGCATCTCTGTTCCCATCTCAGCTATGCAGATCCACAGAAGTGTATCCCTTCACTTAGTTGCTTTTGGAATCTTTTCTCCTTTATTAATTCATTTTCCAAGTCTTACAGGCTCTTCTATAGGCTCTTCTGTCTACCATAGGATATGGTAGTTCTGCTGCTATGCTTTTGAGGGGCAGAGGGACTCATGCTTAGGGGAGAAGGGTCTGGTTGGTCTTTAATCCTTCAGACTGCTGTTCAAGACAGAAAAGGGATGAGAATGAAGACGTAAATATACATAAATATTCTGGGGTCTGATGATGCAAGCTGGGCCCTAGGACCAGTAATACAGAATTACTGGTGCAGATACTGTAGTAGGCATTACTGCTAGACTCTTTGGTGTTGCTTCCACTTCTAATTGCAGTGTCACTCTTGTAGTGGTATATTGCTAAATGAAATTAATGCATTTATGTGTATTTGTAAAAAAACTAGTCTGTGAGATAAGGACATGTCTTTCATAATAGCTTGTTTCATGCTAGATCTCCAATACTTATTTCTGCCTCCAATAATGGCCATGGGATATTCTGATTACTGGGCATGTTTTTTGCTGCAGAGAGCAACATGATGATTTCTACCTCTTTAGCTGGGAGAAGGAATCTCTGGTTGGTGGGCTTTAAAATAAAATGTTTTCTTAGTTTTCCATGACCAATAAAATTCCTGCTAAAGGAACTGCATTCACTTTTCATGGATGTTCACCTTCATGAGTACATTTCAAGTATTAAGTACAAATAAGTATTAAGTATCAAATGCTTCTGTTTGACTGTTTTTAATAGGTGTTCTGCTAAGGGGAGACTGAAGGGCTGTGAAGCTGATTGCTTTTTAAGTTCTCAAGCAGTGTTTGAATGAAGCTAGCTGGTGGACAGACCCGTAAGGGCTGTGCTTGGTAATGCTGACTCTTCATCATACTATGTAAAAACTCTAATAATCAGTTCTTCATACTCACAAAATGGAGCACACAGAAGTTTGCATCTCCTACTGTCTCATGTAGGAAGAATGCTTTTTTTTTTAACCTCACAACTTTAACTGGAATTCATTTTCTGTCATCAGGCAAATATGTAGCGTTTAGGAGTGTGAGCTGTGCTTGTTGATGTTAGATACACAGAGGTAAAATACTTCAACAGTAGTGCGAAGGAGGAGAAAAATCTATTTGAATGTGTAAAACTAGCAGAAAAGAGGTAAAATGCATTGCACAGCCTGTAATTTAAAAGGAAGAAAAATTGGGGGTGGGGATGTTCTTGTGTAGATTTTTCAAATATTTGAGATAGGAGCTCCTATATAGTGGTATTTAGGAACTATGCATGCTTTGGTCTTGTCCTTTGATTCCTTGTAAGGGTACAAAAGGTGGCCCAAGTGCAGTGCTCTGCTGGTTTCTGTGGTAAAGGGACAAGCTAGATCGATCATTCATTCATTCTCTCTCTGTCAGTTGCACACGCACACACTTCAACAAGAAAGGCATTTAAAAATGTTACGTATGGATGGGCAAGCTTTGGAATTAAGAATTTTCAGATTTGCTACTTTAAATTGTCCTGCAATCACAGACCAAATAGTTGCAAAATGATGCCTTCTTGAAGATGATTAAGGAGTTTTAAGTATTCTAAGAGCAGCTCTTGAGGCCATGGGGCACAAATTAATTCTAATTAGCCCATGGTGGAATGTGTCATTGAGGTTTTTTAAACTTTCTGTTCTATAAGGTAGATATCCCAGCATGTTTCTCAAGATGTCTTGCCATGTTAAAATCCACACAACACCACCTGGAGGGTGGTTCTTTAAATTGCCAGTCTGCTTTGTGATGTGTATCTCCAAAGCCAGCTGACAACTCAAAGCAGTTGAACATCTGCAGGGACCACATTACATAAATGTGTTGGCACCAACGTCAGTTCTTCCCACGCATTCAAATGAAGCTGGTATGGCTGTACTGTATCTTCTTAATCAGCTTTGTCCAGCCATCTAGGTGATTTGTCTTTGGAAATGATGTCAGTTACTTAAGAATTTGTGGTATCTCACATATGGGCAAGGAAAGTGCGGTTGTAAGAATCTGAGCAGGAGGAACTGAAGCTGAAAAAGCTGGTGATTAAGTTCCCTTCTGGAAGATGAGACCTACAGGATGTGTTTAGTATTGAGTCTCTTTCTGCAAACTGGTTTCAGGTATGCAGATTAAGTGAAAAATAAATGTCGTTTTCCTCTGAAGTGAACTTCTAGGCTGTTTTTTGGTGGGTCTGTGTTGTTTTTTGTTTGGAAGAGCAAAGTAACTGATTTTATGGGTAATGCTAGCTGCCTTGGTGTTGCCTGGAATATAGGCATGGCTGTGCATTGAAAGCTTACAGAGCAGCGCTCCGGAAGCTGTATCTGTACTGACAAATCTAAACAACTCCAGTTGCAACTTGAGTATTTTTTACTGTCTCAAAGTTTCCAAGTTCACATAAGCTGATAAGGAAAGATAACTTTTAAGGAAAGATAAGAATTTAACTGTTATATACAAGTATGATACATTCATTATAATTTGCAGATAGTATTGAATTAAATAACTTGATTTAAAAAATGCTTTGTGCGTCACAGCAAATAATTATTTTTGTATCCTATTGCTTTCTTTCAAGTACAATAGGTGAAGCATCATAATTACAGCTATTGGAATACACAAGTTTTTTGTTCCCAGCCTTTTATTCATAAGTCGAGGGCATTAAAGTTAAGAGAATGCTCCTTCTGTATTTTTTATTCAGCCTCTCATTTTTCAGCTTTCATGAAAAGATTGCATGTTTTCAATAACTCTTAAGATTTCAGATCAAATGCTCAGTATTTCTGTAACAATTAAGTTTGGTTAGTGTTTTTCTGTTGGTGGAAAAAGGGGATGTGAAAGTCTTATTTTAGTGGCTATAAATTACAAACATTGATAGATGTTGCATCATAAAAATGGTGGGTGATTATTACACTTTTCAGGTGTTTTATGCTTTCTAAAATAGGTTTTTATCTTAGCCATTATATTATAACCAAGTATATTATTCTGATAGTATTTTGGCATGGGTTGGTGCTATACCTGAAAGCAGTCTCTTGATAGGGGATTTCTAAGAGGATTTGAGGATCTGCTCTTTCAGGGCTGGCTTGGGGATGGAAAGAGCCTCACCAGTTAATGCCTGACTACATTTCTTCTGTACTGTTCAAAAAAACTTTGTGTGGATTAATGATTTGGGTTCCATCAACAGACAGACTGTTCTTTTACCAGCACAATAAAGAACCTAATGTAAAGTCATCATCAAGCAGATCCAGAATCCTGGCATCCTTGATATCTTAGAGACTTCTGTTGCGACATACAAATTAAGTTGGGGGCTGTTGATATTCTGCAGAAATCCAGACAGGAGTGCAAGGCAAAAAAAAAATTGATGGCATACCTGAGGAGGATTCTGTAGATCTAGAAGGCATCTAAATCAAGATACCAAAGATAATTTTATCAATTTTGTTAAAGATTAAACTGTCTTTGTAGGTAGTGAATTAGCCTTTTATATCAAAAGATATAATGGGCCTGTTATGTCATTGATAATCATTACAGAATTGATACACCACTTAAGTGTATTACAGTTCTTGGCTATTTGGAAAGCTTAAGATAGGAATCTGTGTAATACTTGACATCATGCGTTGTTTCTAGTTATTGATTTCTTTTCTCTCCTGATCTGATGATGCTGCAATGCTTTTAGTGCTGGATATTTTTTGGTGGCTTGCTTGTCAGTTTTGACCATAGGTACAAAAACAGTGTTGTGCTAGAAAGCCAGACAACCTGCCTGCCCATTGTCTCTCTCTCCCCCCAAAAATATTTTTTTCAGGAACATTGATTAATATATCAGATATGGCAAGTGATTATTAGCAGGACTATTTTCATTTCAGGGGACACCACTGGTATGATGTTGATTTAGTCTGATAGAGTTTGACAACACCTGCAGTTTAAAAAGAAAAGGAGAAAAAAAAAGGCTTACCTACACTGAAATGATACGTGTACAAATCAAGCAAATGAGTCACCAAGTATTCTCTGTTGAAGAAAGTGGTTAGGAATCAGAGGAGCCTTCTGCACACATGTAGCAGGCTTTGACATGCACATATTTAGTGCATACATGTAGACTGTAGCCATATTCATAAGCTCACTAAGTCTGTTCTAGACTTTATCATACCAAATGATCTCAGTCCCCAGAATGTGCTGATTTGTTGTGCGTGATACAGAGTTGCTCTCTGAAGGTTTTCCAGGTATCTAGCAGTCCAGATTGATAGGGAAACTGAGTAGTTTACTTCTTAAGAACTTTGTGCAGACTGGTGTGGTTCATAGAATTGCTGTTGCATATGCATGCCAAAATGGAAACTGTTAGGCGGGGGGAAAAATAGTCTACTTGCTGCTTGTTGAGGGGGGCAAGAATATGCCTGGCTTCTCTTCTGGTTCCATGTTTCTGTGAATTGGGGAGTTCAAGTTTCTTCTGGATTAAGCTGGTGGTGGTGAGGCTCAGCTCCTACCAGCAGGTAGTTAATTGTTATGAGTGGCAGTTAAAGAAAAGCCCATGGATGTTGTCTTCTCCTCTCTTAGGGTACACATGCTGTGTCCATTTATGGATTCATTAACTTAGTCACTCTTTTTCTCCCAGCTCCTGCAAAGCATTGGGTTACTCTTCCGAGATTGCAAAATGTTTGCTCATCTTATTTCAGGAGAAGCTCTTATGCCTTGTTACAGGCCTGAGGTGGGTTTCCCCAACCTCCCCTTTTCTAAACTTGTGGTTAATGAACTATCTTACCGTCAAGTTTCCAGAGCAGCTTGCAGACCTTGTTAAAAAGGTTTCACTGCAGCACAAAAGCTAAAAGGTAAGAGCAAACAAATAGCATTGTTGAATAGGTTGTCGTCTTTGGGCTTGAGGAACATCTGTGTGTATTTTTCAGAAATCTGGAGGTTGGTTGTACTTTTGCTAGTGCAAGAAAAAGGTAGGAAGTGAAACCCATTGAAGTTGAAACTGAGTAAACAAACCTCTATCAAATAGGTAATGTAACATGGGGGAAAAAAACCCAAACCCAAATATGGATCCTTGAAAATTATATTTTTTTTATGTCTTAAGAGCAAACAAAAATAATAAGCAGTTCTAATGTTGATCTTTCTCACTTATTTTTAGTCTCATCTGAAGTGCAGAGGGGCTTTCAGTTCAGTTATTCATTGGGTTTCTTCCACTTCACCCTTTTGTATGTTTGAAATAACAAAAATACTGGCAGTTAGGGAAATCACCACCCTTTTAATTGTAAAGGAAGAATCTCAAACTGTTGCACAGAAATTAGCCATAGATGTTAGATTACTTCAGTATTTTTCCCCCCCTATCAGGTGAGTTTGTCAGGATATATTTTATGGTACAAAATGTCCAGGAAAAATTAAAGTAAAATAAGTATGTTGTGATATTTTGTTACAGAATAAAAGTTAGATTCCTTTTTTGAGAGGTTTGTGATGTAATTTATAGGGAGGAAGAGATTGGGGGCTGATAAGCTACCTGCTTAATTTTGCATGTGGAATTCCACTTTCTATGGAATGATTTTGGAATAGTTGCGTACACACCACTAGCAGAAGGTGTCCCTGCCCATGGCAGGGAGGTTGGAACTAGGTGATCTTTAAGGTCCCTTACAACCTAAACCATTCTATGATTCTATGAAGATTCTAGGATTTCCATGAAAATGTTGTGAGAATATCCAGCTAATCTCATCTGCCAGTGGAAAATAGCGTGTCGTCCCTTCAGCTGGTTTTGTGGGGGATATTTTTGTGACCTTTATAACTTTGCATTCAGAGAAATTTTTTAGCTTCTAGATGTCTTTAGTTTTTTCTACAAAAAAGGAAAATGCTACAGTATTAACATGAAAATGTACTGTTTTGATGCAAACTGAAATTTATAGAATCATAGAATGGTTTAGGTTGGAAAGGACCTTGAAGATCATCGAGTTCCAACCCCCCTGCCATAGGCAGGGACACCTCCCACTAGACCAGGTTGCCCAAGGCCACGTCCAGCCTGGCCTTGAACACCTCCAGGGATGGGGCCTCAACAAACTCTCTGGGCAACCTGTTCCAGTGCCTCACCACCCTCAAAGTGAAAAACTGCTTCCTAATGTTCAATCTAAACCTGCCCTCTTCCAGTTTGAAGCCATTCCCCCTTGTCCTGTCACTACATGCCCTAGTAAAAAGTCCTTCCCCAGCTCTCCTGTAGGCCCCCTTTAGGTACTGGAAGGCCGCAATAAGATCTCCCCGGAGCCTTCTCTTCTCTAGGCTGAACAGCCCCAACTCCTTCAGCCTCTCCTCATAGGAGAGGTGCTCCAGCCCTCGGATCATCCTCGTGGCCCTCCTCTGGACACGCTCCAGCAGGTCCATGTCCTTCTTATGTTGGGGACTCCAGAACAGGATGCAGTACTCCAGGTGGGGTCTCACAAGAGTGGAGTAGAGGGGCAGAATCAGAATTATCCTGAGTGTTTCATCACATTAATCATCAGAATTATCCTGAGTGTTTCACAGATGTATGCTGTTTTTTTAAACATAACCATATTTTTCTGTAATGCAATAATGGACTTGCCTTTCTAAGCCTTGAAGAAGTTACAATTCCTATTTCAAAGCTGTCTTTCTGTGGTTTGTTCCAACATATGATAATAGATAGCTACTTGCAAAAAATTAAGTTTTTGACTCCAGTGCCTCTCTTCGGGAGCCCTGCATTTGTATGAACTTATCCCACTCTTTCACAATGTGTCTGGAATCAGGAAGAAGTGGAATAATATATATTGCCTTAGGGCAAGCCACGCCTTGGTGGCAGGCTGAAAGGTGTGCAGCTGAAGGGTGGTGAGCCTCCTGTATCACTTGTCCATGGTATGTGAGAGGCTGGAGCCAGGAAAGGAGTTCAGCTTCTTAGTCGTACTTCTTCCTACCTCTTGACTGTTTGGTGTATTGAAACTTGTTCTGCAAAATTAGGGAATAAATAGCAGATCTAACAATGTCAATGCGTTGAGGTGCAAGTCAATGCCAGCCCTGGGTGTTGTATCCCGCATGTACATACTGTAACAGACAGCATAGCAATCTCTCAGTTCAAGGGGATCTTGGAGTACTTCAATAGTGGTATTCTACCACTAAACACCAGCCATAACCTGACGATGAGAGGCGTCAGTTTTTCAGATAAACTGCCTTATACCAGTGGATTTAAAATGTTAAGCAATTATTTTTATTAAACAAGGAAACTTAATTACAGCAATGTTTAGTCTCATTGTAATTATTGCAAAGGTTCTTAGGAGGCTTTTGAGCATTCTACGGTGCTTTTGTGGCTAACCTGTTCAAAGCTTTGTATAATGTAAAATTTTCAGGGTCAAAGGCATTTCAGCACGAACTGTGCACTTGAAAAGTTATTCTCATCACTAAGGACAGATTGCTTTATGGGTAATGCCCTGCCCACGCCGAGCCCCGATTACTATACCACTTGCAACTCTAGCAGGCATTGTGTGTTGAACTAACCTGCCTAGAGGAAGCAACATAGACAAGTTCTAAACCCAGATTTTTATAGAACTTTTGGGTTTGTAGATAATAGAAGGAACCAATCCAGTGTAGAAAGTTCAGTTGTTCAGGGAAAAGTGTAAGTAGCTCAGGTCTAGAAGGGTAAAAATGAATCAGTATGAATAACTACTTTAATTTTTTTTGCATTGTACTGCGTTCTGTAAAAAGTTGGTACTCTGGTTATGAATGATTGCTTTAAATTTGTGCATTTGTTTCCAAATACAGCTTATATGATGAGTGTGTTTTTGTATCTCTATGTAAACATTTGTTGCTTGGGATGCATTTTCAATTTGTTAATTTTTAAAAACAGGTTTTTAATTTGTTTTCTATTGTTAGAAGTGATGGGGTAGGTAGGTTCTTATGTACTTTGTATCTTAAAACAGCTGAAGTGGCCTCTGAGATTAATCTAGAGTTTGCAGATTCTTTGGGAAGTTTTGTGGGTAAAGTATGTTCTGACTTGATAGAACTTCATACTTTGGTTGTTGGTTTGGGTTTTTTTTGGTGGTGGTTTTTTTTATATATAATTGAAAGAAAACAAAAACCTATGACATAAGTTTTCTTCCCTTATGGATGTAATTCTAAAGACAGGCACAACATTTAGGAAATATGTGTTTGGATTGCTTGTACAATCCATGTTAACATCCTTATATCGATGCATTGTGAGGTTTTAATTTTGTTAATATTTTCCAGGAAATCTCTGCCTCCTTTATTGCACAAAGTGTACTTGCTTGTGTTGTGAGAAGCGTTATAACCATTCCTTGTGGGTTGTTTTGTCTAAGGAGAATGGAGAATTTTGTGTACTTATAAGGCAGTTAAATGCCACTCTGGAGAAAAATACATTTCTCGTGCTTCCATCTTGTAATTGCTTATTAGTGCAGACATGTAAATCAAGCTTTTCCGAGATCATGATTGTATGCTTCTCATTTGTTAACTGCTTGATGTGAGATCTTGCAGCCTGATTTGCCTTTCCTGCCCTCTTCCTCCCCTCCACACCCACTCCCAACAGAGGAAAAAGCTCAGGCTGGGGAGCTATGCTTGCATGAGGGCTGGATGTGATTAAAAAATGGGAAGAATACAATTCTAGCAGTCTTAAATTGGGTGCCCAGAAGGACTGACGTTTGGGCTCTGATCTCTTTGTGCTGGGCTGGGGTTTTGAAGATGAATACTTGTGAAGTGCTCTGATATTTTTGATGAGTGCTTTAGAGAAGCTACTGAGAAAATTAATTCTGCCTTCGGAGTTCGAGCACTTGGCAATATGTGAAGCCTATTGTCATTTCAGACCTTTCACTTTTCTTTTTAAATAAAGAATTATGACTTAATTATGGGAGCAACAACCTATGTGCATAAATTGACTTGGGAGCTCTGTGGAAAACCAGCATGGAATCTTACTCTTGGTCTATTAAAAAACAGGGAGTATATGCTGTAAGAGAATTCAGTTAAGATGTGCCAGTACTCTTTTTTCTTTTTTTGTATTTTTTCGGGGTGAGGTTAAAATTATGGACATCATAAGTACGGATTATAAACAGCTGACTATGTTTGCTAATGATTTATTACCATGAGTACTTCTCATTGCAGGATATTTCCCAAAATGTCTATCACTTGTCTAGAAGGGCATGTCTGCAACTTTCTTGAAAGAAATAGAAATTACTTAATAGAAATACTCATATATCTCAAAGCAGAATAAAAGTTTGGTGTTGAAAAGTCCATCTATTATTTTCAGGATTTGAAAAGTTTTTGCTCTTCACAATTTGGAAAGTAAAAGAAAGACCAAGAGTTAGGCTTTTCACCAGTAACTTCCAGGAGATGTTCTCTGGCATGGTACGCATCAGGACTTTGACCAGGCTGGTAGATCAGCCACAGTGTGTACTACCTTTCTTTTCCTGTTCTCCTACACTATTATTTGGTGGGGTATGATGCAAAAGAAGGGCCTGTAGGATGCCAGTGAGTTGTTTGATTACACATGGAAAATTTTGGTTAGAGACATGAGGACAATTTGTAATTTTGTGTAGGAAGCAATAAAGAAAAAGTTGGGGTAATTGTGGTAGAGGTAGATTGATCTATAGCATGGGAAGCAAGGCTGTGCTGCGTATGTCGCAGATCGGCTCCCCATGTCACCCCCCAAAAAAACAGGAATCTTGAACTATAGGCTGGGTTGCATTTCTTTCTGTTTTTTCTAGCTAAATCTTTGGGGGCAGGCTCAGCACTTCAGTATTGTTCCCTTCAGGAGCAATGACATTCATATTCAGTAACTGATTTTAAAGCAAAGAATCTTTTTAGTGTTTTCTATTATTCTTTTGTTCTGATCTTTAGTTCTATGTGCTCATCTATATTTCCTTAAGTCTTAAAATTCCTTCATAAGGTGAGAAAGGCTTTAATTATATTGAGGCTCGTGTCTATCTTCCATCATATTTGGAGAAGTAACTGACAGCAGATCCTCCTTTCTCTCGGAGAACAGGGCGAGCAGTGCTGTATGCCTTTTGATCTGCAAACTCCCAGCTCTGACAGAGTGATGAGGAGCCTGGAATTATGCTACAGTCGTGCAAGTTACTCCTCTTTCTCTTTCCCTCATTTTCCAAATGTGTTTCGGATGTTGCTTATGTAGCTTAATTGTTTAGTCATTCTGCTTCTTTCTAAAAGTCCCTCTATAAAATTAGATCACTACATTCATAAGGAAATTATGATCTAGACTTTCCCCTTACTGCCTAAGTCATATAACATTATGAAATTAATTGTGTCTTGGTATTCTTAGTTTGTCAGGCACAGACAGCACAAATTTAGTAGTGGAGATAATCCTGTAGCAAGCTGAAATGGCTTCTCACAGAACAACAGGATGATTAGTGACGCTGAATTTAAAGACAAAACTGGGATCTGGTGATAAAAATTTGTGTGATTTCTATATACCTGAAATATTAAATGCTTTCAAATGTACTAAGCTGAACTACTGTTCAGGGGTCTCGGTTAAAATGAAAGGTTTTAACACTAGCTTGTGTGCAAACAGATAATACTGCAAGTGAACTAAACCCAAGATTTCAAAAAATAAATTCACCCAAAGTAGCTAACTGTTGCCTTAATTAGATATAGCTTCAAAGCGTATGCTAAGATTTTTCCACTACAGCTTTTCATCACTTCCACAAGTTCAGCATGCCCTATACAGATGCTTAATTTGTATGCTGGGCCCTGTGATAAAGCTATTTCTGTCGATGAGATTCCAAAATTACAGGCACTGATGTCAATGCAGATGAGGTTAGCCTAATTTGGTCAAGAGAGGGCTATGCCATGCAAAATCTTCTTTACATGGGCACATAAAGGCCAGTGCCAAGACTGACAGGTGTCCAGTGGGTGGCAAGGAGCTTCAGAGATAAACATTCTTGTTGGTACTGCTACAATTCTTGCTTCTTTAAGAAGCAATATAATAATTGTATGGCTTTTTTCAGCATCCCTGCAGGATAACTAAGTAAAATGGAAAAGGAACTTAATTTTAAAAACGTAAATCTTTTAAATCCTATTGAAATAACTTCTTTATGTTAGATTCTTAAATTCAATTTCTGTTTAATGTTAAAGCTTGACAATGAAAATAGCATCTTGTTACCTTCAAAAATGGAATATTAAATTCAGTGGTATGCTGCTGTGAAATCTGTAAGAAAAATTACTTGAAAGTGGTTTTTAATTGTAGGAAGTCTCAAAATGTTGTAAATGTGATAAAATCCACACTCAGGTTGAATAATGAGAAGTCTGTGCAAAGTTATTGTATTTTTGAGAAGGCTGTAGAAGGATTAGTTGTAGTTGAAGAGGTCCCTAAACTTTTTTTCTAATAGCTTTCCACCTTTTTTCTACATCAACGTGCCAGCTGTAAAGTGTATAAATTAATGTATTAATCTATTAATAGAACACTTTCTTTGTATGCCTGTTTCTATACCTCCTTCCATGCCTCCCCCTAATAGGGGATTGTAATCATATGGAATTTTTTGCCTGGGCATTTTTTCATATTAGTTTTGAGCTTGTACTTCTTCTGTTCCTTTGTCAGCTATCTCTTTCTTAGTACTGATGTACTTTTTAAAAAAAATTAACTCTTTTCTTTGTATCCAGGAAAAAATACCGTCTGCTGATATCTCTGTTATAGAAGGCTGAACCTTTTCAGTGTATTTCAGTCTCAAACACAGTAGTCTTTTTCAGTTTGACACCTGCAGACGTAGGCCACAACACTACTGAAAAGCTCTTTCTGTTACTGAGTCAGCTTTATCTATAGTGGGTGAGTTGCTGAAATAAGTAGATTGGGTTTCTGATGAAAAGTCTTTGGATGCATGCATTGCTGGCACCCACATACAGACAGAATATTAATGGAAGGCAATAACTACATGTTTTACAAATGTGTAAATGTTTATAAAATACCCATTTTGCATGAAAATACCTTTATTAACTTTATTAGCACGTTTTTAAAGCATTCGCTATAAGAAATTTGCATCTGCTACAGGTCAGAGAAGGAGAATTTGGAAATACGTAAGACAGCGTTGTGTCGGTAGCTCAATAAAATAAAAGGTGGGAAGCTGGCAGTAATGTATTGCAGCCTGCAAAGCGAGGGAAGGTGTTGCAATGGCAGATGTTGAACTGTGGCGTTTGGAAGGTTAGGGTTTTCAGCTTACTGTCTCATTAGTGCCTTTCCAAGTTGAAGTAGTTCAACTGAAATTGGTTTGCTTAACCAGTTCAGTTGCAATTGGTCAGCTTTACCCGTAATGGGTATAGGTTTAATTAGTTCTTGGGAAAATGCACGGAAGATTAACAAGCATTTTTGGGTATGGTGCATAAGCAAGCTCTGAAATAAGTGTTTAGTGCAGACAAGTCTCCAGATGAATTTTCTCTGGAAAGAGCGTTGTAGCAGAAACTGTAACTCTGCTAATGTGGGTTGGTTTTTTTTTTTTATTTCTCTGTTTTGTGGTTTTTGTCTCTTTTTTTTTTTAAACTTGAAATGTTAGACTTTTGAGATGAGAGAAGTTGAATGTAGTTGGCCAATGTAACTTCCCTTAACCTTCTTTGTATTTCAGATACTATATGTTGCTTCTTAGTTTTGTGCTTTGCTTTTTTATGAAATGCTTGGGCATGGCTAATATGATCTTTCTTTGAATCTCTTTCATCTTTATAAACTCTGTGATGATTATTTAACTTAATTATTATTTTCATTTGTAATGCCATCATGTTATAAATAAAATACTATATTGATTTTTGGATTTGACAGCAGATGGTTTAACCAGTTTCAGTGTTTGTCCTATATAGCCCTTCAGTTATTTTCATGGAAATGATCACTGAACAGGAAAATAAAAGCTAGGCTTGATTTATTTCAGATGTTCTATTGCCATCTCTGCTTAATTTATTAATGTGAAACTTCCAGCTTTCCCCTTGAAATTTAATCTTTTTTGACAACATAATATTTTTGTATGATGGCTAGCAAGGAACCAGAAACAAAGATGATTTTATTGCTGCTTTTTTAATGTTCAGCATATTTTTTGAGCTTTAGCTCAAAAGCTTTGCACTTTAGCCTGTGTGCCTAGGGAAATGCTGAAATGTCTGTTTTGTTTTGTTTTGTTTTTCCTGTGGGAACTCTTCATTTAAAAAAAAAAAATAAATTTGAAAATAATACCTAAAATCCTTGTGTAAATACCTGCTTATAATAAATGGAAGCTGTGTTGCCTGGGGAGTCTCAGTAGATGTCAATATTTTAATTTTGTGTAAAATACTCTTTG
Source organism: Anarhynchus alexandrinus (assembly GCA_008711295.1). NCBI lineage: Eukaryota > Metazoa > Chordata > Aves > Charadriiformes > Charadriidae > Anarhynchus > Anarhynchus alexandrinus. The sequence goes on along the minus strand of VUYV01000973.1, from coordinate 3,881 downwards.
AATACTTCCTACAAAGTGAATTGAAGTGTGTACGAAGGGGTTAAAAGTATCTTTCAGCAGTGCTGCAGTAGGGAAAACTTTCTAGTCAAGAACCAGGCAGGCAGATGTTTCTTAGACTTAGAAGGAGGTGAGCCTCTATAGTTAAGGGAGATTACCTGTCACTTAGGAGCCAGATAGAAGCTTTTAATTTTTTTTTCTCCAATCTGTTAATTTCTGATTGCTTTTTATGTCTGAATGAAAGAGAATCCAGGGAGCAAGTCAAAAGGAGCTGCTCACATTGAACCCTGCCCCTGTGCCTTTTAGCCTTCGTTCATTGCACTTCGTTGCTCTCTTCTTTGGGTTCATGGGGAAATTCATACATACAGCTGCTGTCTGCGGAGGTCCCGATTGCTTCTTGTGCTGCCCCTTTCAACACACGCTTTTAGGAGCTGTGAGGCTGCAGAGGTGGGCTAGTAGTCTTCACATAAGAACAAAAACCATTGGTAAAACTTCTCTCCAAGTTAAAAATCTTAAGCCTTGAATTTAGAGGACAAGCTTCTTATGTCCTTTGTGTCTTCTCTAGATAATCTATGAAGAATTATAAGATGCAAATACTGTGACTTAAATTTCTGTAATTTTCTTTTCTGGTGTTGTGATGTGTTGATAATTTTGTGATGTTGTTTTCCTGTGAGATTGTAACCTCAATGTTTTCTATTTGGGCTTCCATTTAAATATAAGACAGACAGTAAGACAGTCTTTCACTGTTCAAAGGATGTGCTTTAGAAATAGAACATAAATGTTTTATTACGAAGTCTAAAACACTGATAGTTTTCTTGTCACACTTACATAGCCAGGTTACTTGTAATACGTGAAGTATGTGGGAACTGAAGTTACTCTTTATTTGCTTCCAATATACCATTCAGTCTTTGTTGAAGGTGTGTTTAATAGTGAAACACGGTAACTCAGAGTAGCTAAAACTCAACTTCTTGTGTCTCGCCTTCAGAACAGTCTGTCTTTACTGAATGGATTGCTGTCTGAGGCCCTGACAGTACTTTATCTTGTAACAACGGTGCCATTTTAACTCTTCAAAATCACGGATAAAAGCATTCGTGTTGAACTCTAAAACTGGTCCAGTTTCTTGCTGTGCCACAGACCTTTTGTCAATGAGCAGATGACAGTATCTGCAAACAGGTGTGGACAGATGCAAGCTGATGTAGACCAGCCCTGGTTGAGTATCTGTATGACTGTGCTAAAGTAGTTCTCTGTCCAAGGTAATAAGTCTCACTACGTCTGACAGACAGTTGAAAAATAAATATTTCCTAAATAACATGACAAATATATGGATGTAAACCATCATCTTAATAACTTTTTAATACTTTTTTTGTTTCTTTAAAGAGGATTTGGTGAAAGTAGAGTATAGCTTCTTGTCAACATCTCTTCTCTGGAGAAAAGCAGAAATCTAAGTTCTGTGGATTTAAACAAAGCCTTAAAATGCAATTGTAAGTAAGCAGCCTCAGAAAAATGGGTGTCTGAACAAACTGGGAAAAAATACTGTACTGTAGAACTTCAGTTCTTTGGCTAGATATGCTTTTGTAAGAACAAGCGTTATATAGTACAAACTGACATAGTGACAAATGATCCAGTTTAGACCCCTTAAATGTATATAATGTTTGTAGAAACCTTGAAATTTACTATGTTAGGTAAAACAAATCACCAGAAGATTGACTGAAGTTCATGATATGACAGAGGCACTGAGAGATTCTAATTTGTATTGCAGAAGAAGCATTTTAGAAAGAAGTAATCTGTTTCTAGATGTTTAATGTATACAAGGAAATTAAATGTGTTCTCATCCACCCCTCAACTAAGATATGTGCATTTTTGCCAAATCACTTTTTCAGTGTTACGCGCCATTTCTATTAACCTGCATAAGCATGATGTTGAGGAATAAGATGAAAGGTTAAAAACAGCCATCAGAAAAATGCAACATTTAATGACATGCTTGCTTTGGCAAAGATTTATGTGATTTTTTTATTTTATAAAATATAGAATACCTCTTACCCCTTTTGGAAATGCAGTGCACATAGGATGATAGTTTTCTCTTGCTACGTTAGAGTAGCTGATGAATGAGTTGTGGTATGGAAAGGCAGGGTTGTTGGCTTCCTTTCATTCACTGAGATTGGATCCTTTCTTTTCTAAGGGGGGGAGTTCGTTCTTTTTCTGTCTTATTGAAGACTGAAGTGGAACATTTCTAAAAATGAAAAGTGATCTTTAAGGAAATTGCTAAATTCTGCCTTCTGGATCTGTAGCTGTCCTTGGCTTTGGAGCTTCAAGTTCTGGAGGTCTAAGCCCTTGGTTTAAGATAACCAGTCTTTTGAGTTTGTTTGCAATAAGTTAAGTAGTAATGATAATTTATACGCAGTAAAGAAGGTGAATTTTGCTAACTTTCTTTAATTTTTCATTTGCTTATTGCTTACTAGCCGATATATGGCTTTATTAATAAGCACCTAGAATAGCTGGAATCTTATACCTAGTTGCAACAAAGGCTAATATGATAAAAATCTTTTAAATAAGAAGCTGAATTGAAAGTAAAATGCTTAAATAACATTTTAAATTGACATAAACAGAAGTAGCATTTGTAGAAGTTGGTCACTGTGTATACATTGTGAAATTCTAAAAGGTCTGTTCTCAGTAGCCATAAAAATAATGGCATATTTTCCTCTTCTTTTTTCCTTGAGTACAGCGTTTAGTGGCTGGGTTGGGCTGCAGCAATAGCTACCCACATTTGTGACAAGAATACTTCTCATAGATTACCATTTAATTAATTCTTTGTTCGTGAAGTCTGCTGGAGAGAGAGAGATTGCACATGATAGATAATGAGACAGAGAGAAAAGTGAAGAAAAGATGGAAATTAGTTTAGAGCTGTGTGGTTTTTTTGCACTGCATGCTGATGAATTGGTAAATGATAGGGTTATTCCTCTACTGTCTTTCTGTGCTGTTAACATACAGTGAAGTTCCCTAACTGGTCCCTAACAAATACTATGCTAGTCAGGAATATATCCTAGAAATCAGGGTGCCACAAGCCACTGTCCTGTGCCTGTTCTGGAAGGGGGTGTTTGAAGGGCAAAGGAGACTCCACAGAGATCTCATTTCTGGGGCGGGTGTACAGGCGCATGCATGTGAAATCAGGTCATTCTGGAAAGTAGGAGTGATTAGCAGTGGGCCTTAATCTTTTGCATAAAAACTCATGTGGTGATGGAGATCTGTGAAGCCCTGCTGCATTTAAACAGGAGCATCAGATGAGACCCAATAATGTCTGTGCAGTATGGTGCTGTTGCTTCAATTCTGGATTTTCTGTAGGTGTTATTGAAATGTTGGGGGGAGGGGGGGGAGCATTTAAAGACACTTCTGTACATATAGTAGTTACTGAGGTTTGTAAGGCAGCACTGAGTCATTCTTAAGGACTGCAAAAATTTATTTAAAAAAAAAAACCCAAAACATTGGAACAGATGGGTATTTGGAAATATACAAGTAAAACTGGGATCCTGTACCTGGTACTTCAAATAATAGACTAGGCTAATAGGAAATGATGGGTTTCCATGTGGAGCCTTGCAGATCTCTAGGAGTGTATATGGAAATAATTAGATCCTTGCAAATCACCATGGCATATTAATGGAGAGCTGCTTTGAATTGATAGGAGCTGGTCCCATGTGATGCCAGTTTCACAATGAGAGCAAATTGGTATCTTTAGCAAATTCCTTAGTGGAATCTTCGTAACAAATGTTGCAAGACCCCAGGTGTTTTCTGCTGTATTGATAATGAATTCTTGTCTTAGAAGGAATCACACAGAAACGTTTACTCAGCAAATGCAAAGATTGTAGCAAAATATGCTTTTGACTTCTTAC
>VUYV01000972.1:38752-53211 GCA_008711295.1 Anarhynchus alexandrinus | reverse complement strand
CCACCCAAACCCCACCCAAAACCCCACCAAAAACCCAAAAAAAAGACACCCAAAACCCACAAAAAACCACCCAAAACCACAAAAAAACCCAAAACCAACAGAACCCACAAAAACTACCAAAAACCACAAAAAAACACCAAAAAACACAAAAAACCACAAAAAAACCACCAAAACCCACAAAAACCCACAAAAAAACACCAAAACCCACAAAACCCCACCAAAGAACCCACCAAAACCCACAAAACCCCACCAAAGAACCCACCAAAACCCACAAAACCCCACCAAAGAACCCACCAAAACCCACAAAACCCCACCAAAGAACCCACCAAAACCCACAAAACCCCACCAAAGAACCCACCAAAACCCACAAAACCCCACCAAAGAACCCACCAAAACCCACAAAACCCCACCAAAGAACCCACCAAAACCCACAAAACCCCACCAAAGAACCCACCAAAACCCACAAAACCCCACCAAAGAACCCACCAAAACCCACAAAACCCCACCAAAGAACCCACCAAAACCCACAAAACCCCACCAAAGAACCCACCAAAACCCACAAAACCCCACCAAAGAACCCACCAAAACCCACAAAACCCCACCAAAGAACCCACCAAAACCCACAAAACCCCACCAAAGAACCCACCAAAACCCACAAAACCCCACCAAAGAACCCACCAAAACCCACAAAACCCCACCAAAGAACCCACCAAAACCCACAAAACCCCACCAAAGAACCCACCAAAACCCACAAAACCCCACCAAAGAACCCACCAAAACCCACAAAACCCCACCAAAGAACCCACCAAAACCCACAAAACCCCACCAAAGAACCCACCAAAACCCACAAAACCCCACCAAAGAACCCACCAAAACCCACAAAACCCCACCAAAGAACCCACCAAAACCCACAAAACCCCACCAAAGAACCCACCAAAACCCACAAAACCCCACCAAAGAACCCACCAAAACCCACAAAACCCCACCAAAGAACCCACCAAAACCCACAAAACCCCACCAAAGAACCCACCAAAACCCACAAAACCCCACCAAAGAACCCACCAAAACCCACAAAACCCCACCAAAGAACCCACCAAAACCCACAAAACCCCACCAAAGAACCCACCAAAACCCACAAAACCCCACCAAAGAACCCACCAAAACCCACAAAACCCCACCAAAGAACCCACCAAAACCCACAAAACCCCACCAAAGAACCCACCAAAACCCACAAAACCCCACCAAAGAACCCACCAAAACCCACAAAACCCCACCAAAGAACCCACCAAAACCCACAAAACCCCACCAAAGAACCCACCAAAACCCACAAAACCCCACCAAAGAACCCACCAAAACCCACAAAACCCCACCAAAGAACCCACCAAAACCCACAAAACCCCACCAAAGAACCCACCAAAAATCACAAAACTCCACCAAAGAACCCACCAAAAACACTACAAAACCCCACAAAAAAACACCAAAACCCACAAAACCCCACTAAAGGACCCACCAAAAACTACAAAACCCCACCAAAGAACACCAAAAGCCACAAAACCCCACCAAAGAACCCACCAAAACCCCACCAAAGAACCCCACCAAAGAACCCCACCAAAGAACCCACCAAAGAACCCACCAAAGAACACCACAAAAAAAACCCCCAAAAACCACACAAACCCCACAAAAAACCCCCAAACCCCCTCTTTTTTCGCCCCCCCCAGGCCTTTCCCGCGGCGCCTTCCGCGGCAGGGAGTTCCTGGCCGCCTTCCCGCAGAACGACGACGGCGCCGCCTCGGCCGACCTCCGCCTCTTGGTGGCCTCCTACCTCAACCACAAAACCCCACCAAAGAACCCACCAAAAACACCAAAAACCACAAAAACCCCACAAAAAACCCCCAAACCCCCTCTTTTTTCGCCCCCCCCAGGCCTTTCCCGCGGCGCCTTCCGCGGCAGGGAGTTCCTGGCCGCCTTCCCGCAGAACGACGACGGCGCCGCCTCGGCCGACCTCCGCCTCTTGGTGGCCTCCTACCTCAACGGCACCCGGGTGACGGTGACCGCCCGGGGCGCCTCCTTCTCCCGTAGCCTCACCCTGGGGCCGGAGGAGACCACCGCCTTCCGCCTCCCCGCCGGGGCCGAGCTGGTGGGCAACCACCTTTCCCGCAAAGCCGTCCTGATCCGGGCCACCGAGGAGATCTCCGTCCTGGCCCTCAACTCCAAGAGTTACACCGTGGGGGCCACCGCCGTCCTCCCCGTGGAGCGGTTGGGCACCGAGTATTACGTGGTGACGCCGGAGGACAAGAAGAAAGAAGGCCTCAAGGAGTTCGTGGTGGCCGCCTGGAAGACCTCGGCCACCGTCTCCATCCAAGTGGAGGGGAAATTTTACTACCGAGGGCGGAATTACCCCCCGGGTTCCACCCTCCGCCTCTTCTTGGACCCCTTCCACGCCTTCCAACTGCAGAGCGCCGCCGACCTCTCGGGCAGCCGGATCGCGGCCGACGCCGCCGTCGCCGTCTTCGCCGGTCACACCTGCGTCAAGGTGCGGACGGGCTGCGACCACGTGGTGGAGCAACTTCTCCCCGTCTCCTCCTGGGGCACCGCCTACGTCGTTCCCCCCAACCCCTTCCAAAGAGAAAGCGATTTCGCCTACGTCGTGGCGGCCGAGAAAGGTCCCGTCACCTACCGGAGGGGCAGTTCGGTTGCCACCGAGAACTTCCAGGCCGGGGAGGTCCATAAGTTCGAGATCCGTCCGAATTCGCCTCTTTACGTCACCTCTCCGGTGGCCCTTCAGGTGGTCTTCTTCTTCACCGGCGCCAGCGGTTCCCTCAAGCGCGACCCCTTCCTCCTCAACGTCCCGCCCGTCTCCGCCTACTGCACCTCCTACCGCCCGCTCGGCCTCCACCGCTACCAGAACCACGCGGTCCTCGTCGCCCGGACGGCGGACGCCCACGCCACCGCCCTCAACCAGAAGGAGGAGAAGACCGCGTCCTGGCAAGCGATACCCGGCACGGATTTCTCCTGGGCCACCGTCACCACGGACCACCCGAAGGAACTCCAGAGCGCCGAAAACCCCCGGGGACCTTTCGGCCTCCTGATTTTCGGTTTCCAGAATTACGCGGGTTACGGTTTCGCCGGTCTTTGCGCCACGAGTAAGTAGGGCCGACGTGGTGGTCGCCTCTTGCCGAGGGTGGGGGTCTTCTCCTCCGCGGTCGTTTTCGCCTTTCGTTGCCGTCCACGGGGTTGGTTTTTCCCCACCCACCACCCACCACCACCTCTTTCCGCAGCTTCTGCTCCGCTCTCCTGCGAAGACCTGCGTTGCGAGGAGAAGTGCGAGATGGTGGACGGGCAACCCGCGTGCATCCAAGAAGCCCTCTCCACCTGCCGGGCCACCGGCCACCTCCACTACCAAACCTTCGATGGGAAAACCTTCGATTTCGCCGGCACCTGCACCTACACCTTGACCAAGACCTGCCATCCCGATCCCGCCCTGCCCCTCTTCAGCGTGGAGGCCAAAAACGAAGACGGGGACAACCCCGAGGTCCCCTCCGTCGGCGCCGTGACCGTCCGCGTCTACAACGTTACCATGGTCGTGGTCAGGGCGGAGAACGGGATCGTGCGGGTACGCCAGGAGAGCAAAAAAATTACCAAATCCAACGCCACGTTGCGGTGTTTCGCGGGAATAATGTCTTTAACGACCATTTTAAGGGCCTTTTCCAACCTCGATGCTTCACCACGCGTGCGTGGACGCCACCACACGGTCAACTCTTCTATGGAGACACCTCAAAGGTCAAAAAATGCCATTTTTTTTGCCCAACGTTTGATGTTGTTTGGTTTTTCTCCTCCTCCAGGTGGACAACCGCCGCTCCCGCCTCCCCGTCTCCCTCGCCCGAGGCAAGCTCCGCCTCCAGCAGAAGGGCAAGGTGGTCCTCATCCAAACCGACTTCCGGCTGGAGGTCCTCTACGACTGGCGCGACCGCCTGGTGGTCAAGCTGCCCGCCGCCCTCGCCGCCAAAGCCTGCGGCATGTGCGGCGGCGGTGACCCCGGGGACGACGCCCCCGCCCCCGACGCCGACCCGGCGCGGGACGCCGAGGAGTTGGGTCGGAGGTGGAAGGTGACCGAGGAGAGCCGGCGGTGCCGGGACGGCTGCGGCGAGGACTGCGGACGGTGCCGAAGGGCCGAGGGGACCAAGTTCGAAGGGGAGGAGGCGTGCGGGTTGCTGACCCAACGGCCGGGACCCTTCGAGAGCTGCCACGCCGCCGTCGACCCTCAGGTCTACCTAAAAAATTGCGCCTACGACCTCTGCGTCAACGATGGGCTCCCAACCGCGTTGTGCCGAGCCCTCGAAGCCTACGCGGACCGCTGCCGGGAGGAAGGAATCGCCCTTTCCGACTGGAGGACGGCGGCAAATTGTCGTGAGTAACGCCCCGGTCGGTAAAAAATCCTCCCCCACCGCCCGCCCAGGGGCGCCACGGCCTTAATTAAGGTGTAATTAGAGGGGAAAGCCGGGATGGAAAGGGGCGGGAAATGGGTGGAAAAGGGAAATGGCATCAACGGGGGTTTTTCTCCTCGGTGGGGTTCGGCACCCAAGTGAGGTGGGAAGAGGTGGGAAAAGCCGGGCCCGAAAGGGCTCTGGGTCCCAAGCGTGGGGTGGAAAAGGTCGTCGTGGAAAGCGCCAAAAGTCCACGCGGGCTGCAGGAANGGGAAATGGCATCAACGGGGGTTTTTCTCCTCGGTGGGGTTCGGCACCCAAGTGAGGTGGGAAGGGGTTGTTTCGAATCAGGTTGGGGGAAAAGCCGGGCCCGAAAGGGGTCCAGGTCCCAAGCGTGGGGTGGAAAAGGTCATCGCGGAAAGCGCTAAAAGTCCACGCGGGCTGCGGGAAGTCCATGGAGACTCCAGAAAGTCTACGTAGAAAGTCCGTGCAGAAAGTCTCTTAGAAACTCCAGAAAGTCCAAGTCCCAAAAGTCCAAATCCCAATAGTCCAAGGGAAAGGCTAAAAAATCTGTGCAGACTCCCCAAAAGTCTCTGCTGAAAGTCCAGAAAGTCCTNCTCTTCCGATCTAAAGTCCATAAAGTCCCTACAGGCACCAGAAGCAAGTCCTTGGAGAAGGTCCATGGAGACTCCCCAAAATCCATGCAGAAGGTGTAGGTGTCCATGGAGACTCCAGAAAGACTACGTAGAAAGTCCGTGCAGAAAGTCTCTTAGAAACTCCAGAAAGTCCACGTCCCAAAAGTTCAAGTCCCAAAAGTCCAAATCCCAATAGTCCAAGGGGAAAGGCCAAAAAATCTGTGCAGGCTCCCAAAAAGTCTCTGCTGAAAGNTATCCCATCCCCACCATGACCGTGGTGTCCCACATGACCACAGAGTCCCATTCCACCATGACCATTGTGTCCCATTCCACCTCGGTGTCCCATCCCATCATGACCATGGTGTCCCACATGACCACAGGGTCCCATTCCACCATGACCGTGGTGTCCCATCCCACCTTGGTGTCCCATCCCACCATGACCACGGTGTCCCATCCCACCATGACCATGGTCTCCATCCCACCTCAGTGTCCCATCCCACCATGACCATGATGTCCCATCCCACCATGACCATGATGTCCATCCCACCTCGGTGTCCCATCCCACCATGACCGTGGTGTCCCACATGACCACAGGGTCCCTTTCCACCATAACCATGGTGTCCCATCCCACCTCGTTGTCCCATCCCACCATGACCATGGTGTCCCATCTTGCCACAGTGTCCCATCGCACCATGACCATGGTGTCCCATCCCACCTCAGTGNCTCTGAAAAGTCTCTGCTCAAAGTCCCTACAGGCTCCAGAAGCAAGTCCTTGGAGAAGAAGGTCCATGGAGACTCCCCAAAATCCATGCAGAAGGTGTAGGGAGTCCATGGAGGCTCCCCAAAATTCATACAGAAGGTGTAGGTTATCCATGGAGACATGACCATCATGTCCCATCCCACCTCATTGTCCCATCCCACCATGACCATGGTGTCCCATCTTGCCACAGTGTCCCATCCCACCTCAGTGTCCCATCCCACCATAACCATGGTGTCCCACACGACCACAGTGTCCTGTTCCACCATGACCACTGCATCCCATCACCCCCACAACCGTGATATCCCATCCCCACCATGACCATGGTGTCCATCCCACCTCAGTGTCCCATCCCACCATGACCGTGGTGTCCCACATGACCACAGAGTCCCGTTCCACCATGACCATGGTGTCCATCCCACCTCAGTGTCCCATCCCACCATGACCGTGGTGTCCCACATGACCACAGAGTCCCGTTCCACCATGACCATGGTGTCCATCCCACCTCAGTGTCCCATCCCACCATGACCGTGGTGTCCCACATGACCACAGAGTCCCGTTCCACCATGACCATGGTGTCCATCCCACCTCAGTGTCCCATCCCACCATGACCGTGGTGTCCCACATGACCACAGAGTCCCGTTCCACCATGACCATGGTGTCCATCCCACCTCAGTGTCCCATCCCACCATGACCGTGGTGTCCCACATGACCACAGAGTCCCGTTCCACCATGACCATGGTGTCCATCCCACCTCAGTGTCCCATCCCACCATGACCGTGGTGTCCCACATGACCACAGAGTCCCGTTCCACCATGACCATGGTGTCCATCCCACCTCAGTGTCCCATCCCACCATGACCGTGGTGTCCCACATGACCACAGAGTCCCGTTCCACCATGACCATGGTGTCCATCCCACCTCAGTGTCCCATCCCACCATGACCGTGGTGTCCCACATGACCACAGAGTCCCGTTCCACCATGACCATGGTGTCCATCCCACCTCAGTGTCCCATCCCACCATGACCGTGGTGTCCCACATGACCACAGAGTCCCGTTCCACCATGACCATGGTGTCCATCCCACCTCAGTGTCCCATCCCACCATGACCGTGGTGTCCCACATGACCACAGAGTCCCGTTCCACCATGACCATGGTGTCCATCCCACCTCAGTGTCCCATCCCACCATGACCGTGGTGTCCCACATGACCACAGAGTCCCGTTCCACCATGACCATGGTGTCCATCCCACCTCAGTGTCCCATCCCACCATGACCGTGGTGTCCCACATGACCACAGAGTCCCGTTCCACCATGACCATGGTGTCCATCCCACCTCAGTGTCCCATCCCACCATGACCGTGGTGTCCCACATGACCACAGAGTCCCGTTCCACCATGACCATGGTGTCCATCCCACCTCAGTGTCCCATCCCACCATGACCGTGGTGTCCCACATGACCACAGAGTCCCGTTCCACCATGACCATGGTGTCCATCCCACCTCAGTGTCCCATCCCACCATGACCATGATGTCCCATCTTGCCACGGTGTCCCATTCCTCCATGACTATGGTGTCCCACATGACCACGGTGTCCCATCCCACCTCGGTGTCCCATCCCAACATGACCATGGTGTCCATCCGAACTCGGTGTCCCATCCCACCATGACCATGATGTCCCACACGACCACAGCGTCCCGTTCCACCATGACCGCTGCATCCCACCACCCCCACAACTGTGATATCCCACCCCTACCATGACTGTGGTGTCCCACATGACCACAGGGTCCCTTTCCACCATGACCATGGTGTCCCATCCCACCTCAGTGTCCCATCCCACCATGACCATGGTGTCCCACATGACCACAGGGTCCCATTCCACCATGACCGTGGTGTCCCATCCCACCTCGGTGTCCCATCCCACCATGACCACGGTGTCCCATCCCACCATGACCATGGTGTCCATCCCACCTCAGTGTCCCATCCCACCATGACCATGATGTCCCATCCCACCATGACCATGATGTCCATCCCACCTCGGTGTCCCATCCCACCTCGGTGTCCCATCCCACCATGACCATGGTGTCCCACATGACCACGGTGTCCCGTTCCACCATGACCGCTGCATCCCATCACCCCCACAACCGTGATATCCCATCCCCACCATGACCATGGTGTCCCATCCCACCTCAGTGTCCCATCCCACCTCAGTGTCCCGTTCCACCATGACCATGGTGTCCATCCCACCTCAGTGTCCCATCCCACCATGACCATCGTGTCCCATCCCACCTCGGTGTCCCATCCCACCATGACCATGGTGTCCCACACGACCACAGCGTCCCATTCCACCATGACCTCTGCGTCCCACCACCCCCACAACCGTGATATCCCACCCCTACCATGACCACGATGTCCCACCCCACCGTGACCGCGATGTCCCCCCCCCTCCCACAGCTCTCTCCTGCCCGGAGAACAGCAACTACACCTCCTGCGGCACCTCCTGCCCCACCACCTGCAACGCCGCCGCCGCCCCCACCGCCTGCGCCCCCTCCCCCTGCGTGGAGACCTGCCTCTGCCAGGAGGGCTTCGCCTTCGACGCCAACCGCTGCGTCCCCCAAACCGACTGCGGTTGCCTCTTCGATGGCCTCCTCCACGGCCCGGGAGAAGAATTTTGGGGGGACTCCGCCTGCGGCCAACGTTGCGTCTGCCAGGCGCCGTCCCGTCGCGCCGTGTGCCGCCGCTCCCAGTGCCGCCCCGGGGAGGAGTGCCGGGTGGAGGGGGGCGTCCGAGATTGTTACCCCAAAAGCTACGGGACCTGCGCGGCCGTCGGCGCCGCCCACTACGAGACCTTCGACGGCGGGAGGTTCACCTTCCAGGGGACGTGCGTCTACCAGTTGGCGGGGTCGTGCGAGAAGAGCCAAGGGCTGGTGGACTTCCAGGTGGCGGTGCGGAACGGGGGTCCGGATGGTCGACCTCGCTCCTCCGTCGCCCTGGTGATGGTCAAAGCCTACGGCAAAACCATCGTCATCAGCCGGGAGCGCCCCGGCGAAATCACGGTGGGTCCGGCGGAGGTCTCTTGGGAGCGTCTCCACGTTCTTCACCGTCTCCTCCTCCCCCCGACCTCCTCGGCCCCATTTCTTCCACCCTAATTTTATTTTTTGGGGGGGTAACGCCCAACGTTCTTCCCACCGCCGGCGTCCGTTTGGCCCCCAGCGTTAATTAACGAGGGAGGAGTGGTCGCCCCCCACGCGGAGGGTCTCCAGCCGAAGCGGGGGAGGGGCGGGCGGCGTGGAGGCGGTGGCGGGGGGCTGCGGGCGGGGCAGGAAAACGGCGTCGCAGCGAAAGTTCGGGCGCGTTGGCCGCAGCCCGGGCGAGGACAGAAAACGCGATTTGCCGTTACTGTTGGGCACCTAATTGGTTTTGTTAATTATTTTTATTATTTCTATTGGGTTTATTATTTTTAATAGTCTTCATATTTTTTATTATTTTTATTATTTTTATTATTTTTAATAACAACCACCACCCCAACCATTTCCGTTCCGCCCCCAGGTCAACGGCCGGCCGGTCCACCTGCCGTACCGCCGCAGCGACGGGAAGATCTCCGCCTACCGAGGGGGGTGGGAAGCGGTGGTGGAGACCGACTTCGGCCTCACCGTCGCCTACGATTGGCGGAGCCGCGTCACCGCGACGGTGCCCAGCGCTTACGCCGGCGCCCTCTGTGGCCTCTGCGGGAACTACAACGGCGACGCCGGCGACGAGATGATGATGAAGAACGGCCGAGTGACCTCCAACCCCGACGCCTTCGGGCACAGCTGGAAGGTCACCGACGTCCCCGGTTGCGTGGAGGACTCGAAGGTGGAATGTCCCACCATCGCCGCGGCTCTGAGCCACCAGGAGGTCGCCGAGATGGGCTGCGCCATCATCCGGCGAACGGATGGTCCTTTCGGAGATTGCCACGCCCACGTGGACCCCGCCGAATATTTCCAAAGCTGCGCGCTGGATTTTTGCCTCTTTCCCGACGGGGACGACGCCGTGTGCGCCGTCATCGCCGCTTACGCCGCTGCCTGCCAGGCCGCCGGCGCGACCATCGGGCCATGGAGGACGGATGACTTCTGCGGTGAGTTGGCCTCATCGGAAGGGAGGTGGGGTCTTTTTTTGGCTCCCTAAAAGGGTCGTGAGGGTTCGAGGGAGCCCCCCGTGGGGCCGAAGCCCACCATGGGGCCGAAGCCCCCCATGGGGCCAAACCAGAGGTGGGGAATCGTCTCGCGGGGTGGTCCTTTGTCCCACCCAAGCTCGAGGTTGGTGCCATCATCTTCTGTTTACAGCCAACATCTGGAGACAAACCCTTCCAGGGAATAGGATGTCTCCTCCAGCTGCGACGGGGGGGGAATAATTTAGCCCAAATAAGACCCAATTTCTCTGCGTTGGCTAAAACGAGGGCGAGGGCTAATTGGCTGGGCAAAACTCATGAGATCCCCCCAAAAATATGGAAATGAGGAGAGCGGGAACTGTCCTGGGAGTCAATTGGGGGACCCAATGGAGGAGGTTGAGGGAACGTCCTCGTTTCCTCCNGTTTACAGCCAACATCTGGAGACAAACCCTTCCAGGGAATAGGATGTCTCCTCCAGCTGCGACGGGGGGGGAATAATTTAGCCCAAATAAGACCCAATTTCTCTGCGTTGGCTAAAACGAGGGCGAGGGCTAATTGGCTGGGCAAAACTCATGAGATCCCCCCAAAAATATTGAAATGAGGGGAGTAGGACCTGCCCTGGAAGTCGATTGGGGGACCCAACGGAGGAGGTTGAGGGAACGTCCTCGTGTCCTGCATGACAATGGGGAAAACGAGGCGGTTCCGGAGCAAAACTCATGAGATCCCCCCAAAAATATGGAAATGAGGGGAGCGGGAACTGTCCTGGAAGTTGATTGGGGGACCCAATGGAGGAGGTTGAAGGAACGTCCTCGTTTCCTCCACGGCAACGGGGAAAACGAGGCGGTTCCGGAGCAAAACCCATGAGATCCCCCCCAAAAATATGGAAATGAGGAGAGCGGGAACTGCCCTGGGAGTTGATTGGGGGACCCAATGGAGGACGTTGAGGGAACGTCCTCGTTTCCTCCATGGCAACGGGGAAAACGAGGCGATTCCGGAGCAAAACCCATGAGATCCCCCCAAAAATATGGAGATGAGGAGAGCGGGAACTGCCCTGGGAGTGGATTGGGGGACCCGAAGGAGGAGGTTGAGGGAACGTCCTCGTTTCCTCCATGGCAACGGGGAAAACGAGGCGATTCCGGAGCAAAACCCATGAGATCCCCCCAAAAATATTGAAATGAGGGGAGCGGGACCTGTCCTGGAAATTGATTGGGGGACCCAATGGAGGAGGTTGAGGGAACGTCCTCGTTGCCTCCACGGCAACGGGGAAAATGAGGCGATTCCGGAGCCCAAAACCTCAAAGAGGGTTGGAATGTCCCTTATGGACACCTCTTCCCTCCTCCTCACGTCCACGGTGAGAGAGAGACGAGCCTCAGCCGGGATGTAATGGGGTAAAACCACCCCCAAAATATCTAAATCTGGCGAACTTTGTCACCAGCGGCGCCGAAATCCCCCCCAAAAATTGCGGGGTCCGGCCTCTGGTTGCCTTCCCCCTAAGGGATGTCCTCCTCCGGTGGCAGGGGTCTCGTGTCCCACCAACAGCCGCTACCAGATCTGCTCCCAGACCTGCTCCCACACCTGCGGCGGCGACGGCGCCCCCGGGAAATGCTCGGGGCGGTGCCGGGAGGGCTGCGAGTGCGACCGAGGCTTCGTCCTGAGCGGCGACGAGTGCGTCCCCCCGTCCCGGTGCGGTTGTCACCATCAGGACTTCTACTACAAAGCGGAGGAGACCTTCTTCCCCAACAAGCAGGAGAAATGTCGGTGCCGGGCCGGCGGCGCCGTGGACTGCCAAGAAATTTCTTGCCCCGAAGGCAACGAAGGCGAAGTCATCGACGGCGTCTTCCGTTGCTCGTCCGCCACGCTGGGGACCTGCGTGGCCACTGGTGACCGCAGCTATATCTCCTTCGATGGGATGGCTTTCAACATCTCGGGCGCCTGCTCTTACGTCCTGACCGAGACCTGCTCCGGTGAGAACGTCCAACCCCTGCTGGTGAAAATCGAGAAGGAGGCCCGGCAGAAGAGGAAGGTCTCCGGCGTCCACGCGTTGACCGTTGAGGTCTACGGGTTGACGTTGACCTTGAGGAGAGGCAAGAGAGGAGAAGTCATGGTAAGGCGGGACCTCGTGGTCCACCTCTTCTGGGGCGCAAACGGGCCGGTGACAAATTCTATGCGCTCGCGTTGACTTTGCCGTGAGGGACGCGGTCGCCGTGGGTCCACGCCTGGTGGTCCGCCTCTTTTTGGGTGCCACCGCGCGGGCGTCAAAGCCTATGGGTTGACGTTGACCTCCACACGAGAGGGGAACCATCGCGGTAAGGCTGAGCTTTGTGGTCCATCTCCACCACGTTTTGGTGATGATGTCTACATGCTCATGTTGACCTCGGTGGGTCATGGGGTCAACGTGAAGCACAGCTGCACCTCTTTTTGGGTGCAAGCATGGTGGTGCCAACGTCTACAGGCTCATGTTGACCTCGGTGGGTCAGGGGGTCAACGTGAAGCGCAACTGCAACCTCTTTTTGGGTGCAAGAATGATGGTGACAACATCTACATGCTCATGTTGACCTTGGTGGGTCATGGGGTCAACATAAAGTGCAGCTGCACCTCTTTTTGGTTGCAATCATGGTGGTGCTGACATCTACAGGCTCATGTTGACCTCGGTGGGTCATGGGGTCAACGTGAAGCGCAACTGCAACCTCTTTTTGGGTGCAAGAATGATGGTGACAACATCTATGGGCTCACGTTGACCTCGGTGGGTCATGGAGTCAACGTGAAGCACAGCTGCACCTCTTTTTGGGTGCAAGCATGGTGGTGATGATGTCTACAGGCTCATGTTGACCTCGGTGGGTCAACGTGAAGCGCAGCTGCACCTCTTTTTGGGTGCAAGCATGGTGGTGCTGATATCTACGGGCTCACGTTGACCTCAGTGGGGCAGGGGGTCAACGTGAAGCGCAGCTGCACCTCTTTTTGGGTGCAAGCATGGTGGTGATGATGTCTACAGGCTCATGTTGACCTTGGTGGGTCAACGTGAAGCACAGCTGCACCTCTTTTTGGGTGCAAGCATGGTGGTGCCAACATCTACAGGCTCATGTTGACCTCGGTGGGTCAACGTGAAGCACAGCTGCACCTCTTTTTGGGTGCAACCATGGTGGTGACGACGTCTACAGGCTCATGTTGACCTTGGTGGGTCATGGGGTCAACGTGAAGTGAAGATGCACCTCTTTTTGGGTGCAACCATGGTGGTGCCAACATCTACAGGCTCATGTTGACCTCGGTGGGTCATGGGGTCCACGTGAAGCGCAGCTGCACCTCTTTTTGGGTGCAACCATGGTGGTGCCGACATCTACGGGCTCACGTTGACTCTGGTGTGAAGCAAGAGCTCTATGGTCCCAGCAAGACCAGGTTTTGCGGTCCCCCTCTTTTCGGGTGCGAACATGGGACCCCCCGAGTCGTTTTTCCTCGACGGAGCGGAGACCTCCCCCCCCCTTATCTCCGAGACGAAGCCATGTTCATCCCCCGCTCCGCCTTCCAGTTTTGAAGCCCCAAATTCCCTCGAAGGGTGGTTGGAAGGTGTTTCCCCCCATGTTCCTACCTCCGTCGCCTCCTCCTTGAAGATGTCTCTCTCTCTGTCTCCCCCCCACCCCCTGTCCCAGGTGGACTCCATATCCCACCACCTCCCGGTCGCCCTGAGCGAGGGACGGGTCCGGGTCCACCACCACGGGACGGGCGTCCTCCTCCAGACCGACTTCGGCCTCGTCGTACGCTATGACCTCCTCCACCACGTGACTCTCACGCTCCCCCAGAGCTACCGGGGCCACCTTTGCGGGCTCTGCGGCAACTACAACGGCCAACGCCGCGACGATCTCCTCCTCCCCGGTGACCAACAGGCGCCCGACGCGACCGTCTTCGGCTCTGCCTGGAAAACGCCCGACGCGTCTTGCGATGACGACTGCTCCGAGGACCACTGCCCCGTCTGCGCGCGGGAGAAGGCGGAGGTCCTCCAGAGACCCAACTACTGCGGCCTCCTCGCCCTCCCAGAAGGTCCCTTCGGCTCCTGCCACCACCTCATCGACCCGACCTTCTACTTCCGAGCTTGCCTCCACGACCTTTGCCTCGCCGAAGGGGACACCCGGGTCCTCTGCCAGAGCATCCAGAGCTACGCCACCGCTTGCCAAGACGCCGGCGTCATCGTTGAGGGGTGGAGAAGACCTTCCTTCTGCCGTAAGTGTGGGTGGTGGGTGGGCGATGTCCTCCGCGGCCGGGAAAGCCCCATCCCGTTGGGATTTTTTTGGGAGGAAGGGCTCGGCCTTCGGGATTTCTTTCGGAGGGGACGTTGAGGGGGGGGGAGACGGATGCGTGGGGTGACGCAAAATGGGGTGGGGGGAGGACGGTGGCGTGAAAAGGATCGCGCGTGGGGACAGCCCGAGGTGAGGAGGGGTGGGGGGTGGGGCAGTTTTCACGGGGGGGTCGGGGATGAAGGAGGAACGTCACCGCCAACGCCCAA
>VUYV01000970.1:10313-55146 GCA_008711295.1 Anarhynchus alexandrinus | reverse complement strand
TTTTTTTTTTCAGATTTGGTAATAAATCTGTATCAATAGATATAGATCACCATCAGATGGCAAGTCATTGACATGCATTCTCTTTTTTCAAGTTAAAATATTTTTTCTTCTCACAAAGGCCAAAGGCACCTCTCTGAGTTTAAAAAGAAAGTTTGCCTTAACTGATCCGCTTTACAGTAAAATGGTAGGAGGCCCTTTAGTCAAGGGAGAAACAGAATTGTTTTTGCTGAGGGAACTTTGAAGGATGTTTCAGTTCTTGTACTACTACCAAATTAGGACATAAGTTAAGACTTCACATCGATCTCGCTACGTAATTTTTCTGAAAAACAGCTGGTCATGATGATACATGGCCAGTCTCTATTTTTGTGGCAATAATTTTAAGAATCCTATTACTTAAACATCCCGCTCTTTTATTGTGACCATAGGTTACGTATTTAGAGAGTGATTGTGAAGTTCTGGCTCCCGGGAAGTCAGCAGGAATTCTGCTGTTGGTTATTTTCAGCTCAAAGTTTCATCCTTCCTCATATTTTTTGCAGTTGTGACTCCAACGAATATAACACTCACAGCTTTGGTTTTGTATGGTTCTGGAAATGTACCGAGAAGTTATTTCAAGAGCAGATTTCATGATCAGTTCTTTGAAGAAAATGTCAGCATTTTTCTGTTCATTGAATAGTGAGGAAGGGGGTTAAGCTGTTGGCTGAGACCTTGGTGAGGGGATACGTCTGTCTCATTATTGCTGCACTACTGCTAGAAATAATGTATTTTCATATTCTTATTGAAATAAGTTACTTCTCCTTTAGTATATCAGAATTAATAGTGACTCTGTAGTATTTCCTACTGAAATGCTTAGAAAAAACACATTTGGTTATATGAAAAAAAAATCACTATCACAAAGATATAAATCAGTCCATTTTCATATCAGGCTTGACAGCAGTGGAATCGTGATGGCAAATGTAAGGTGCTATATATTTGTTATATATCCCTTTGACTACTAGTTTTACTTGACAAAGAAAACGGAGTCATTATGCTCCATCTCCTTCAGATTCAACTGCCTGATGAAGTTTACAGCTGGATAGTAGTTTGATAAAAAGCTGGATGAATCTTAATAAGTTTGTCAGGGTCAGAGAGTCATACAAAGGAGAGCATCTTGCCTTTTTTTACGGATTATTGTTAGGGTCAATGAGTCAAAATCTGTCCTGGAGCGTCAGCGGCCAAAGATTTCAGTGGTTGTCTGAATACAACAGAACTGCATTTGGTGTGTTTGAAACAATAACGTTGACATTGGAAACCATGATTATTTCAGAAAACTGTCCATGTACAATTTTCCAACTCTTGGATCTTTAAGGGTTTTTTTTTTTTGCGTGTTTTTCACATGCTCTTTGCCCTAGGGCAAAAGAAACAGTCTTATTCATAAATGTTTATGAGCATGACGGTGAAACAAAAGGAGGAGTTGTAAGCCAGGTGGAATTTATTTTCTCCATACTCTTTCGGTAGTGAAGGCAAGGATATTTGAGAGACCGGAAGTTCTCCAGATGCAGAAAAAACAGAATAATAGTATTGTCGTTCGTGAATTGAGAGGGACTTGGTGAGGAAGAAGAGACAAAGAGGTATTATTTTATAATGTGAACTTTGCGGTATATTAAGAGAAAGAAATTATGTGATTTCACAGAATACAGTGGGATGACAGGTTCAAATGAGAAGTGCAGACAGGAGGTTCTGAATCTTTTAAAAGGTACTTATCTGAACCTACAAACTTCTCAGATGTAAACAGCAAAATGAGTCAAGAAAAAAGAAAGATGAAGATTCAGATATTTCCTGTGCAGTGTAAAGAGTAATTCGTTTCACAACTCAGAACTTCTCAAGCTTAACAGTGGTTTCTGTCAGGACCTAGGCAATTTAACCAGAAGGTCTCACCTCTCAGAAAATAGTACTACATGAGAAGCTGTACTTCAAAACAACATTCAAAGTCTCAAAATAAAATAAAATAAAATAAAAAGGTTTATGCGTTGTAAATCTTAAAAGCATTGCAAGGGTGACTTGTTGACATCCAAATATGTTAGTCTGACATACGTCAGCAGAGATTCCTGTGCATCCTTGACAGAATGTTTTCAGAGCTTCACTGGGGGTACTACTGCATCAGGATGATGAACATATTCTTGCTAATATTACACTAATATTAAAAACAAAGTTACATACACAATGGAGAAGCCTTTAAATGCTGCCAAATAAAATAGAAAGAGATCCAGATGTTGTGTTCAGAGATAACATATCATCTATTCATCTTCTTGGGAATAAGAAATGTGTTTAGGTCTCAGACAAAATAATTTTTCATTTGTAGAGATTGGAATAAAATTTCCTATAAGCTCAAGACAGCAGCGGAGAAGGTCTACAAAAGACTGGTAGTTACACAGTTCATGCATGACAAGACTACTCAGAAGAATACAAATAACTACAAGCAGGATGAGCATCAAATCGCACTCAATTTGATTATATCAATATGTAATATAAATATCATAGTCATAATGCGTCTGCACAGTTTTCAAGACAATTTTTCTTCAACAAATTCTTCAAAGAACAAGTGAGTTGAAGGAGAGCATGACAAGGTCGTGCTCCACTGTTTTTAAGAAGGATCCAAATGGATGGTTGATTGGTTTATTGTATGTTGTGGCCGAATGCTAATACCTATTCTGATGCATAAGCATCCAGGAGTACATGCTGGTTTTCACAAACCAATCATATAGCCCAACTTTTTGTACCAATTAGATGTTTTAATCATGTTTTTCCTGTTGGTTAAGCTTCAATAAATCAAGCCGGGAAGTGGATTAATCTTTTATGTGCCTTGTATACTGTTGGTGTCATGAATAATTTAATTACGGCTGCCTCCAGGATGAAGCTCAGAAATGTCAATTAACAACTTTTAGAAAGGTTTTCTACATTATAGTGAGAGTTGATTCACACTTTCTAGACTTTCTGTTGTTGAGCTCAGTGAAATGGATACTGTTTTCCTTTAAAGAAGACAAAACCGGGGTGCCAAATTTGCTTGGTTTTATTAAGAAAGCCTGTTGGTCAGTAATGTTTTTTATAGTGCTCTGAAAAATACATATTATTATGAAAGAGTCCAGAAATCAACCAGAACAGATGTATTCTTTGCTGACTTGCAAGTCAGTTCGCTAGTGGATTTTACTCCTGCTGTTAATCAATGAGGCCAGGATTTTGCTCATTGTTTCTAGCTAATGCCTTGCCTTCTTGACAATGGTGCTTTGGGGGAAAATCAGCTATACCACTCTCAAAAAGGGCTCTCTGAGGAAAGAGAAACACTGAAAAGCATTCCAGCCTGGAGTCCAGCTGGGAACATGGTGCTTCCATCTCCAAAGACGTCATCCTGCCAATTTCTCTCACCAAATACATCAGCCTACTCAAAATTTGCAGGGAGAACTCCGTGACTTGCATATATTATAATGTGTTCTGAGTCTTGGAGGGAAATGTTTTATCACACTTTCACAGTGGCAATACATCTTGTACTCAGCAGTGGTTCCTGACGTGCTGTGCTACTGTATTGGCCTTTTAATGTTGAATTTTACATAGCTGCCGCTTGTGCACTGTATTAAAGACACTACAGATACTATACTGAAAGGAAACTGACTGTATGAAAAGATCTTGAATTTTATTTTCATTTTCATTAGTGAAAACTGCTGATATTTCTTTGCATAGAGGAGATTGGTAGTACAGGAAGACTTTCGGCATTCTTTTAATGAAAGATATTGTATGTGTCTTACTTTGTGTCTTCAAGCAAGAGTCCAGTGCCCTTAGCACCTAAAATTGCCTGATGAGACAGAATTACTCAGAAGACTGGTTTTCATCCTCCTCCTCCTCCTCCTCAATTTGAGGATTTATTTCATTTCAAGGGCAAGTTTAATCACCTCTAAAGCATGTGAAATAAGTATCTGTTAAAAAGAACAAATAGTACAACTGCTTCAAGGTTCACACAGAGAAGATAGTGAAGTAGTCTCATTCCTTTCCTTATGGAAGTCCTGAGGATCAGTTTCATCCTGACCCATACGAGCAAGCAAAACAAGGGCCTTTGCTCACCTTTGCATAGGCAGATACAATGCAATCCCTATATTACCCAGTTCTCTTCCCTTCATTTTTTCCCATGTCATATTGTCTCAGACTCCTGCAAACAGGTAGCAGGATGCTTACAAGGTACTCGTGTGTAACTGCAAATGAGCTAAATATTAGTTGTTGTCACCACTAACAAGCTTTGGTCACTTTTTTCTAGCATGTATCAGCGTATCTTGCAGAAACAGCATCACATATCACTCAGGTTTAGGTTCAGCTTTGATAAAAAGTTCTTTTGACATATTTGAGGAACTGACTGCTTTTGACCCTTGTGTTTGCCTCTCATTAAATGGACAGTAAACTAGTGCCCCAATATATACGTGCTTGACAATGCTATAAAATCCTAAATAGTCAAACATTATCATCAAATATTCCAAGATCTTGAGATAGCTTTGAAAATCATAAGAGTGTTTTTTAGTCATTTTAATAATAAGTAATTATCCACTTTTAGTGTGCCTCACAGTTTTGAACTCCTTAACATCCAAATTTTCCCCTAGAAATGCAAGTGCTGGAAAACCTTTTTTCGCCTTTAGGAGATCTAAGATTTACAGGATCCCAGGAGGTAAAGTGTTAAGGAAAACATCAAATATTGTAAAATCTATGAGAAAATCACCAGGGGAGCAGTCGTGTGTGGGATGGGTCAATGGTTCAACTGAAGGAGCATGTCACACTTCTGCCCTCGATCCCCCGTCCTGCTGTTAACCTCAGTTAAATGGTCATAACTTCACTTGCCCCTCAGGGTGAAGGTTTAGGGTTAGTTCCCAGGTTGGCTTTACGCTAATGCTGTCTTCATTTGTAGTCTTACAGTCTTCTGTTACTAATGAGAAAACATAAGCATCGTGCCATCCTGTCAGGTTGTCCTACATTACCTTGAAACTCTTGACAAACATTCTTTATTTAGATTATTCAGGAGAAAAGGGATCAATCTTCTTTCTTGAACAAATGTCCCCATTGTAGGATACACTGGAAAACAGAAGGATTTAACTTTCTGTGAAAAATTGTAAATCCCAATGCAATCCGAGTTGGTATACTGCTTCTGATGCAGTTACCGGAGCAGTAGCTTCTGTGTTTAAATAGAGTATGGATACCTCACTAGTTCTTGTTAACAGGCTGCCACAAATGTGAATAAAATCATGCAGACCCTGAATTAATCACTCCTACATTGTTTGGCTTATTAAATACCAAACTGACAGGCTGCTCGGCAGCTTGGATACAGATAAGGCAAAAATGTGGAAACCAACAACTGCTCCACGTGTCAAAATTCTGTCAATGATCCTGTTTATAGGAAAATTTCTTCACATTAGAAAGTCCAAGTCTTACCTCATTCTGATACACAATAAAAAATGGTAAAATGTGCAGAGCTGATATGATCAAAACATATATTTGCAGCAATTGTATTTTAAATATAATTGCCAACAAGTAGAGTAGAGCTTCATACTACTGAGGAAAGATAGTAATTCTTTTCTCTATTGATTACCCTGTGGATATATCTAAACTCAGGTGAAAAATAAAGAACATAAATAAAAGTGTCCAATCACAGGTTCTCAGCAGAGACAGACATTTTTAAAACTTGGGGTCCTCATAGAAGTTCATTAAAGCAAAGACAACACAATGGACTTTGACCCATCAGAGCACACTGAATACCGTCTCTTTCTCTCAGTTGACTGGAAAACTAGAAGAAAACAACTGTTTCTCATGGTACAAATCAAGACCAAAAGGCAGTTTGTGTGTGTGCATGGAAAAAGGGGAAAATCTGTGGAAGAATAATGATCCGTCAGCACTGTATAAAGTTCTCATTTAGTACTGTAAATAAATAATGATTTAATACAGGAATAGGACTGAGCTAATAGTATTAAGTGTGGAGAGTCTTTTTTCCAACCCTATGATGTTTGACATGTAAGGCATTGCAAATGAATAAATGGCTGCACTGGAGGGTCTTCTTTTTTTGTCATGTCAAAAAGCTCTGCTGCTATGCATTTCCCAAGGGAAGCAGCACTGTAGAGAGCAGAAAGAAGGTGGAGCAAATGGCCCATCATCATTAGTGATCTTACAGGGACATTAAAAAAAACAGTAGATAAACTTGCTCAGAACAATCAGGCTATCAGCATCTCCTGGGAAAGGCCTGTCTTCACCACTTCCAGATCAGACTATGGACCAGTGTGATAATTCTGAGCCATGTGAATTTTGCACATGTATGAGGTCCACTCATTTCAAAGTGAATTCAGTGCCTGAGGGTTACCTGGGAAGCGAGGCAAAAAGTGATGATTGCAGAGTGGTCTGGAATTATCAACGTACAGGGTGCACTTTCAGGGCTAGTGAAAACTGTATTTATTTACCCCAAGACAGTAATATCAAGCAGTAAAGAGAAATGAAGACCATCCAAGAAAAAATCTGCCTAGACATAAAGACAATCCAAGACTGAACAAATGGCACAGGCTAAAACTGTTTGCAATAAATGTGAAATAAAAATAGCAAGTCTAGACAATTGTAGCCTAGATAAGAAACACTCTGCTAGGCTTCCAAAAAGAAAAAAAAAAAGCCCTCAATATTTTGCACTTCTGCAAATTCTCCTTAATTCTTCAAATTCTCCTCAATTCTTTGGGCAACACGCAGAGAAATAGATCAGTGAATCCACCTGCAGAAGATACAGCCGGTGGTTCAGAAAAAAAGGTGAAATTCCAGATGCTGGAACTTAGGGCTTTGTATTAATAGAATAATAGTAAATGCATACTGTATTGCTTGTTGGTGTCAAGGTTTTGGTGAAGGGGGGCTGCAGGGGTGGACTCCGTGAGGAGGGGGCTGTGCAGGGGCTGCCCCGTGCTGTGCACAGCTGGTTCCAGCCAACTCCAACTGACCCACCACAAAGGGCACGGCTCAGCCCCTCAGACAAGATGGTGGTGCCTTGGGGAAAACATATTTAAGAAAGGACAAAACACTGCACAGGCAGTGAGGGGTGAGAAGAATTGTGAGAAACAGCCCTGTGGGCAGCAAGGTCAGAAGGAGGGGAGGAGGAGCTCCAGGCACTGGAGTGGAGATCCACCTGCAGTCTGTGAAGAGTCTATGGTGGAGCAGCTATTTCCCTGCAGCCCGTGGAGAGGGCCACGCAGAGGCAGATATCCACACTGCAGCCCATGGAGGACATCATACTGGAGCAGCTGGATATTTCCTGAAGGAACTGTCTGTGGCCTGTGGAGAGCCCACATTGGAACAGGTTTACCCTGAAGGACTGCAGCCCATGAAGAGGACCCACGCTGGAACAGGGGAACAGTGTAAAGAGGAAGGAGCAGCACAGAGGAGCTGCTATGGACTGACCCCATAGCCCCCTGTTCCCCATCCTCCTGCACTGCTTGGTAGCGAAGGGGTAGAAGAGTTTGGAATGAAGGAGTGAAGTTGAATACAGGAAAATTAGAGGGAGGGGAAGAAGGTGTTTCGTTTGTCTTTGTTTCTCAGTATACAACTCAATTTCAATTAGCAATAAATTAAAACTGTTTTCCCCAAGTCAGGTCTGTTTTGTCTGTTGAGGGTAAAACAATCTCCCTGTATTTACCTCGACCCATGAGCTTTGCCATCTTATTTTTCTCCCCCTGTCCTTTCGAGGAAGGGGAATGAGAGAGTGCTGGATAGGCATCTGGAAGCCGGCCAAGGTCAACCCACCAGACACGGACTGACACTGGAGTCTCACTGCCTCAGTGACAACTTGTTTAAGTGGATACCCGCTCCAGTCATGTCAACGGGGCCAGAAGCAAATGCGAGTCTCCCATAGATCTTTCCTCATCTCACAGTGTTGTTGCATTGTCAGAAAGAGCTAGAAGCATAAGAACAGGAGAGAGAGGAAGGAAGAGCATGGTCTAGAGGAACAGGGTGGTATGCAGTGCCAGTGGTGAGGAAAGACTGCTCTCAGGACAGAGGAAGTCCTTCCTTCCTTAGCACACATTTGCTTATGAGTCCTGGCAGTGCAGGAGAATGGCAAACAGGAAGTTGGGTGAACTCAACTAGCACCGAGATACTCCGTCCTGAAGGTTAGAAGACTGGATGAGAGAAGATAAAATAAGGCGATAGCAAAGCAACGGATAAGAGAGGAACGAATAGCATTGGGAGCTGGCACCAGAGAAGTCAGCAAAGCTGGGACTGACCTAAACACAAGAGTGCAAGGGTGCGATGTTGAAGATCACAAACAGAGATGTTGGAGTGAGGAATGCTGAAAAGAACGAAAATGGTGGTTAGTGAGAGAAAATCTTGACAAGACTAAACAGAAAGAAAAAAAAAAATAGTGACCATTTAGATGTAGAGCTAGGGTGGGAGGGGGGNGTGACCATTTAGATGTAGAGCTAGGGTGGGAGGGGGGGCAGGGAGGCGGGGGACCAGGAGGGGAAGATGACCTTCTGTGTAATATTTGCTTCCACACATGCGCTATTAAAGTTGGAGAGTGGTGCTGAAAGAGATTTAAATAGAGTTGATTTCCTGAGCTTGTAATAAGTCCGTGCACTTTGGGTTTTGCTGATTATTTTTTCCATTTTTTTAGTTGGATTTTTTTTTATTTTTTCCACAGGAAGAAGTAATAACATTTTCAAACCAACTGTAGTTCTGGTCCAAATCAGTTTTAAGATTCTAGTTTGGGAATGACAGGATCAAATTCTCACAAGCCTTCTCAGGAGACTATGGGCAGCAAAATTAAGATATTTCTGCTGTCTTGATCTGGTTCCAGAAATTCTTTCCACTTCTGAGTCTGCTTTCCAACCAGTGCTGCTAAGGTGTATTTGAATCAGAAGATTACAATCCAAGGAGTTGTTTTTCTCACTCCTTTGTCCTCTTCTCTCCTCCCGTGCCCTAACCCCCCTCCACTCACCAAAGTTTCACTCCCTCCCACCTCTACCTTGCTGCCAAAAAAAAGGAAAACAAAAACCTCACAGCTCACCCTCCTTTTTTTTAATAGGATCAGATTTTGAGGCTTTGGTTTTGACTCATGTCTATATGAGGTAAAAACCACTCAGCTTTTTTTTTTCCCAGTCTTAAAACCTGATGTTTCTTTGGGCTTGTGGTAAAAAGGAGATTAATGTCCTCATGTTCTCCCAATAACAAACATTTTCTTTTCTTTTTCTTTTGCATTCAATTTTTGCATTGATACTGCAGAATCACACAGCCTACTGGACTAGACTGATAGCTGGTCTTAAGCCAACGTGTTTTTTCCTATGTTCTTAAGTGTTCCTGCTGACTTCTGTTTTCTGGCGTGTTTTTGGATTGCCATGGTACAATGCTGTCAAGCAGAAATATAATTGTCTGTTTGGGTTGTTTTTTTTTTTTCATCTACTGTCAAAATACTTCACAAGGTGGCCCTCAGCTTCAAAGGCAGGAAGCAGAAATATACACACATACATACAGAGATAAACTTTCATCCATCACAGATGTTATCACATTGAGCTAATCATGCAGTCCATTTAGGAAGGTGGAGTTGAAGGCAGAGCAGGAGTTTTGCAAATCAAAGCTCGACTGCAAAGTTGCTTGAGCAGTGACTCACTGAGTAGTCATTATAAACAAATTAATTTGTGCCTCAGTTTACTGCACTGCAAAAATTAAGTGTCACTAAAGTGTTTAGAAGTCGAAACAATATTCTGAGAACATACTGAGGTGCTTTGTAATTCAGGTGACCATTGAGATGCGTCATTTTAACTGTATGCCCCCTGAGAAATAAACAAATTTGTATTTGGAAAGCTGCCATTGCCAGCAGCCATGCACTCAGAACATTCCTGCTTCTCCATCGTCTCAGTGTGTTTGTAAGGGACTTTTTGGTTTTCTTTATGCTGGAAAATGTGAAGCGTGAAGCATGAAGCAAAAAAAAAATTGCTAATGAGTGTTAAGAAAGGTAAAACTGTCAGAATCTTTTTTAGGAAACATTCCCTCTATCAAAAATTCTGTGCCTTCTTTTTTTGCGGGGATGTAAAAAGTGTGGTGTTTGGAGGTGGGGGGTGTAGACTGTACATAGATGTAAAGATTAAATGTTAGCTTTGTGTCTTTTTTTTTGGCCTGCTAGGAGCTATGTACCATGGTGATACATAAACAAGAAGTGACCAATTATTCATGTGAGAAGAGGTTTCATGAATCACAGGAAAACAGTAAATTATGTGGAAAAGCACATTTCACACTCTTTTCAGGTTATAGTTATGACAACATGGAATCACTGTAATAGTTATGCACCCTTTTTAATAAGATTTCGGGGTGGGTGGGAGAAGGGGTTCTGATAGTATTGGAATGATTTGCAATAAAGTCTTTCTTCTGTTTTTGAGGAGAAAAAAAGTCTACTTTAGCTGCCTACTCTGGTATGGCTCATTGAAGTACGTGCCAAGTGCACAAATGAAACCCTGGCAGAACTGGCAAGCCTGCAGAAGGTCAAGCCCTGAAGTGTGTGGTTTTTGTTAGCAGAAGCTCTAGCAGGGTACCAAGGGAATGGTGGGTGCAGTGCCACCAGTTAGCTGAAAATGAAATAACTATTTAAGCATACAGTGCCTCTGTCCACAGGAGCACGTTTTTGCTTCTTTGGTGGTACATTTTAAAGGAGGAGTTTTTCCAAATACAGAGGAGGAATCTACTCCTAATAGACAACTTGCATTGCATGGGTTGTTCCTTGCTTGAGGCACCTAATTTCCAACCTCTTGCACTGAAAGTCCGCTGACATAAACACCCTGCCATGCTTTTGTCCTGATCTTGCAATGGGCTCTGCCTGAGGACAGATTTGTGCTGAAGTAGAGTCCCGTTGACTTCACTCAGTGTCTAAGATGGCACATATATCCACTGGCCCCAGAGAAAGCAGCAGGGCTGGGAAGCTAATGCTGGCAAATAGCTTTTAGGTAGCAAGTGAATGTTTTTCCTTCTGCTCTTAATGAAATCATGTCAATCAAAATCCATACTTGCCTTCACTGCCAAGGGCTGCTTGGCTTCATAATCGGTTACAGAAATTCATCATCTGTTTCATTTCATGTAAACATCTAGCTAGTAATAACAGGTAGCCTCACCAAGCTGTGCAGCATCTCCAGCAGGGTCAGAGCTGTTTGGTTCTCAGGCTCTTTGCTGGTTTAGTGTTGTGTTAGCCACTGAGATTGCTGTACTGGCCTGAAACACTTCGTTACAGAATGCAGAATGTCTGAGGAACATTAGCTATTTGCTGCTTGGAAAGGCAGGCAGTGAATCTGACATGAAAGAGTTAATGATTCCAAAAGTGTCACTCCACTGACTTGATGAGAAAAACCAGATACCCCATAGCAAGGGCTTTAATGATACCTTTCCATTAGCACCTAGAATCCATAAGAATGAGGTCAGAATGGACACGGAATATGTAAGACTTGTACCCCATCACCTGACAAAGTGGTAAAGAGAAACGGAATTATTTTAGTCCTGAATAAGAATGTCAAGAGTTAGTAACACACCATTTCTGCATTTGGGAGCCCCTCAGAGTAAAAAATTCATGTGCAGAGATGAAGGCATAGAGAACTACGTGTAGACAGGATAATCAGAAAGTGGCCAAAATACATGGGTCCTGCTTTCAGCTTGCCTTCAGAGGCTGCAGTTCTTTCTCATTGCTTTGTGCATTGGATGGCCAGCCATGGTTTTGAACAGCAAGGATAAAGTTCCTCCTATCAAAGGAGATGAATTGAGAGTTCTCATTCTATAGTGGTTTTGCCCAGGATGAAATTATTGTACAGAGCGTCAGTGACTAGACTAGAGAATCAGACATGACCTACTTTGAGCTGAGAGTGGGTGATGAGAAGGAGCAAGAGGAGGCTCATGCTGGAGCAGACAAGTTCTGCTTAAAACACTCCTCACATCAGTGGTCTTGGCCATTATGTCATGTCACAAGTAGGGTGAAAAGGAGCCAAGATGCCCACCAGTCCCCACTTTACTTTTTGTTCTTTATCACCAGTCATCAGGTGCCATGTCACATTTAATATTTTCCATCTGCTTTTGGCCAATATGGTCTGGTACTGCTCAACAGCAGAAACCTGTTGATTCTGGACTGCTAACTACTACTGGCTGGCACACCAAACTGTAGGGTGACTTAACTGTGGTGGAAGACAGACAGAATTGTTTCCAATGTACACCTAAGGAGGCCCTCAGTAAAGCAAACATTGATTTTGGAGAAGGGTTTTTTTATTTTTTTTACCTGTCTCCTGCCAGCAGGCTGTAAATAGTATCCCTATGTTTTTCCCTGTTGATACTAACCCACATTGGAGCTCATCAGTAACCTTTAAGCCAATAGAAGTTGCTGAGCATTGCTAGAAGCCACACGCACTTCAGAACAGATGAGATCCGTACCGGTTGTCATGGACCAGTGAGAAGGAGTGAAGGCACTGCAGACAACACTGCAGCCCATGGGTGGCCTGTGACTGCTGGTTCACTAGGTTCATCTTGCCTTTCTGGACTAACTCACACTATTATAAATCATATAGGTATGAGTTTCTTCCTGGAGCAACTTGTTTGCTTTATTTATTTGGAAAATTTCAGTAACTGCACTCACCACAGCTTCTTTTTCTGCTGTTGAACTTGCCATAACTGAGGCTCGCTCAAGAATGCTTAGTCTTAACAGTGTGTGATTTCCCCTCATGATTTCTGAACCACATACTGAATAGATTTGTTGCTAAAGTGTGGTAAATTCATTTACAGATAAACTAATGGTATCTCAGAAATGACCCACTTCTCTAGAGAGAGAATGCCACAGATTTGAGGCACCCTCAGACCAAAAACGACTTGGACATCCTGTCCTGTCGCCATCCTCCCCCAATTTTAAGATCAGTGAAACATTTAGAACAGAAAACAATCTATTTTTAGTACAATCACACAGTCACTCCGGGTATTATTTATATTTAAATTAAAACCAGCTTTTAGTCCTTCAGCTAACCCAGAACACTAATGTTATTTAAGGAGGGGGAAGGGAAAAAAAAAAAGGTTTAAAATAGCTAAATAATTGATTTGAACCTGGCATCACACACTGAGAGGAAACAACAGCACGCTGTAATGGCTACTCACTTTAGAAAGTTGGTGGAAAAAACAGTCAGATGTGCTATGCATTTACACAAACGTGGCTACCATGCCATGGTTTCCAGAAGTCACGTGTATGCTGTGCGGCAAAGCAATAGTTAAACCATTGCTTGGGCTGAGTCAAATGCCCAGCGGTGCCTGTTGGGAACATTTTCCTTTGAGTCACTTTGTTTGAAATGTAATAGATGGCTGGTCAATCTGTTGTTAGAGCCTCTGTAGTTGTTGCCTGGAATATTATTCCAAAATGTTTACTCCACAGAGGTGTCTCATGAGTGGTTCCTCTTACTCATATCTGTCACTTTTTTAGGAGGGGTAATTTGAACTTGCTCTGGTTTTTTGCTCACGTCTCGCAGATGTTCAGACAAGCAGGGCTGTTTCCTTCAGTCACCCTGTCACTGCATATGCTTCCAAGGTGAATTCAGGGCCAGATTTAAAAGTGACTGAAGTAAGCAGAAAGATAAAATAAAGTCAAGTTTCGTTTTTTTATTCACAATAAAAAAGTATTTCCAATGCAACCAAAGGGCTTGCAAATAAGTGAAATGATCAATGTTTCTTCTGAGTGGTCACAGGAAGGGGTCAGTGAGAGGTACAGATCTATTGCAGGAGATGCTGTCATGGAAGTCAGTGAGTGAAGGGACTTGACATAACTATCCTTAATATTACCAAAATCCCAGATTCACAAGGTGTAAATATGTTTTAGGGGAGTTTTGGAAGAGTCCAGTATGTATCTCAGGCAAAGGAGGCTCTATGTGATTTATCACTTGCTAGATCTTTACACAGCCATCCACTGTGGTCCTTAAACAGCCAATGTACTCCTGCCACAAACTCCATGCAGTCTGAAACTGAAGGGGAGCTGGAAGGAACATGGGGCTGGTGTGTTTGACCTAAAACTTCCAAGTAAATGCGCTGCCAAATCCTTTTGGTAAGTGATGGTGAACTGGGGCTTCTGCTGGTGCACAGTTCCTGTTTGAACTGAGGAAGAGAAGAGCTCCAGCAGCATGGGAGGCATTAAGTCTTGGGATGTTCTTTGGCATGCACAAAGGTTGGTATCATCCTGAGTTAGCTGGCAGCTTCTGATACTCAGAGTTCTCCTGTAAAGACACCTCACTGCCTGCTGGACAGGCTTTAGGACTGAAGAGATGGCTGTTGTAGTTCTACCAGACCTCTGTTATTTCTGCCTTCAGAGTGAGGTTGGATTCAGGATCTTCTCTTCAGTGTATGGGAGGAATGAAGGAGAATGTGATCTAAGCTTTACTGCCTAGAGGCAGATGCTGATCAATGATACTGCAAACATTTTTTCAAGATTATATGCTATACATGCAAAGAGACCGGATAGGAAACCCTCTGTCTCTACAATAGCATACCACAAAAACTCATCTGGTTGGATTGATTTGGATGAGGTGGTCACTAAATTAGTTTGTCCTATTTCCATTCACATGCTGGCTTAAGCAGTTTTCACTGAGATGTTATTTCGGTTTATTTTGTGTATAGAATTGATCTGATAGTTGTTGCTTTCAGAGATTTGATTTGTGCTTTGTACCAGGAGTTGCATCTGATTAGCTGTCCTTTTCAGATAGTAAATTATTGGGGGAGTGTGTGTGTGTGTGGGGGGGAATGTTCCCTTTCTCAGTGAAAAGGATGTAACTTGGTCTAAGGGATTCATTTTTCTTGTGTCTTTTAAAAACGCTTTTTTTTTTTGTGCTGTTGACCAGGTTCTCATCTTGATGGCTCAGATAATTTAAAGCACTGTGTCAACCTTTGCAGGTGTAGTGGGTGCCAATATCATTCTTAACCTAGTCTGTCAGAATTACAGCGTGGGCTTGATGGGGGATATCAGCTGATTCAGCCAGCAAATGCTCTCACACTCATTGCTCCGAGGCCTGTTAGAGTTATGAGCTGCCCGTATTACAGGAGATCACGAGTTAGTGTTGGTTTATACAGGGACTCTGGAGAATCAACAGAAGGTCCTCACATGAAAAGATCCCGGGAAGTATCAGTAGGAAAATGCTGGGATCTTTCCTGCCGTCCACCCTGAGAGTAATGGGGTGCTCTAGTCTTGCTGGGAAGGGGAGATATGAGTCCCCTGGCAGTATCCCAGGGTAAGACCGCGAGGCCATACTTGCAGCACAGGACTACAACTTTTCTCTGGTACTTTGCCTCTGGGCACAAAGTTGGGAATTACAGAGGAGTCTGATACTGGGCAAAGAGCTTGTGTGAAGCCTGTGCTGTGGCAAGGGCTGACAACGGTGACAAAGCACCCTCACATCCCGAAAAAAACACACCTGAAGTGAAACTGTTGTGTGCTTGGGAGGATGGAGTGTCTGAAATTGTCTTGTGCTGGAGGGACTGCTTACGGGATCAACCTTTCCTGGTCTCTTGATCAATGCCTCCCTGGCTCCCCCTCTCCTGCACACCCACACCTCTTTTTAAATCAAACAATCAAGCAAACAACAGAAAGCATGTGTGCTGTCAATTCTGCACTTTAGTGAAATGTCTAGCAATTAACAGGAAGCGGTTGTGACCTCATCTGGCAGCATATAAAAGCTGGTTCTAAAAATGGTGTTTAAAACAGTGACATTTAATTGGTAGCTGCCAAAGAAGGAAACACACAAACTTTAAGTATAACATGATTTTCAGCACGAAGGAATATGGAGATGTTTTGACATATTTACATTATGTAATGGAAGTGTTAATAGGAAGTGAGAAGTCAAATTTTTTCTTACAAAACCCTATTTATGTTTACATACCCAGACAAAATTTAGCACTACAGTAATGCCCTACTCCTCTTTTCCTTTCCATGGTTTTGTCCCATGTCTCTGTTGTTTACATTCCAGTTAATTTGAGCTAGCTCATGGTTGAAGTCAATTACCTCATTGTCGTTTTTGAGTAAAAGCAGAGGCATAATTGTAAATTACAGATTTATTAATGAAACATCTGAAGCTTCCAAGAGTCATTAGCAGGCAGGATGGAAAGATGCATCCTACGCACGCTGCGGGATTACTTACCATCTTGTGTATACTTAGGGAAAAACGTCAGAAAATGTGAGCAGCGTCATTTAAAGCATAAATCTGACATTCTGGAAGAATATGCAATGGAGATAACAGCTGGTGGGGTTGGCTGAGCTATATTCAAGGCTGAGCTTGGGTTGTTAGAGTGGGAAGAAGGTGGCTTTCCTTCATTGTTATGTCCCCCAGCTTTAACTGGTACTTACTTGGAGGTAGGAATGAGATTGGGTGACATTTACAGAGGCTTAAATAAATGCTTTGCTAAATTATTCTGGCCCAAATGCTCTTTTGAACTGGTGTCTTCACTGGGGATAATCAGAGGGCAATGCACTTTAATGCTTTTCTGTTTCTAGTCTCATCCACTGCTGTCTCCACATGACTCCACCTAGATGGCAGGTTCAATAGGTACTCTATTAATGGCTTTGTATTTGGGAAGGTCTTAGCTTTCCTTAGAGCAACCACTGTCCCTCTTGCCCCACAGCGGGGAAAAGTGAAAAGGGACTGTCCTGGTATGTCATTCAGGGAATGGTTCAGGGTGTGATATGCTGAGTTTGAAAACAGCAAGGGTAAAGAGCAATAGTAAAAGCTTACTGAATTTTCTTAATCATCTGTATCTCACAAATATCTCCGTAACTCATTAATGATGTTTGTATTGTTATCACTGGATTTTAAGATGGAAATCTAAAGAACAATCTCATGTCCAGAGACAAAATCACATGCCTATTACTAATGGTTCCCAAACAGTGGCCAGGTGTTTGTTCAAAGGACTACAGAAAATGCATGAAACCTCCTTACCCTTATGCTGTAGAAAATAGGGAAACAAATGAAGGGCTAACCGTTGTCCAAAAATCTCAGCAAGAGATAAAATGATTGAGGCAGTTGCATGGGCAAGGGAGAAAACCACTGCTGGAAGCACAGAGAAAATACTTAGCCTGCAAGATATTGAGGTAGAAAAAAAAACTGAAAGCAATGGTGGAATTCCCATTCACTTCTAGGGAACAGGCCTTATCCTCTGATCTTCTCAGCATTAAAAAAAATTAAGAGATTTCAGAATTGAAATCTGAATCTGCATCATTCTATAAAGATATTCCATCCAGGCCTTGTGCTTGTTCTTGCTGAACCTCATCAGTTTCTTGTCAGCCCATTTCTTCAGCCTGTTCCTCCTATTCCAGACCTTTTGAAGAGCAGTCCTGCCCATCAGGGTATGGACTGCTTCTCCCAATTTGGTGTCTTCTGCAAACTTGCTGAGAGTACATGCCATCTCATCATCCAGGTCATTAATGAAGACACTAAACAGTATGGTTGCAGTACTGATCCCTGAGGGATGGCCCTAGTTACTGACCACCAGCTGGACTTTGCATCACTGATTACAACTCTCTGAGCCTGACAGTCCAGTCAATTTTTCACCCCACTGATCCAGCCCATCTGGATTTCTCACCAATGATGATGATTAGGAGACTACAAAAGACTGTGTGAAAGGCCTTATAATAGTCAAGGCATTCAACATCTCTCTCTCCCTTTGTTCACGATGTCAAGCACCTCATCATAGAAAGCAATGAAGTTGGGCAGGCATCATCTTCCCTTGGTAAATTCATGCTGGTTCCCTCTAGTCACCTTCTCATCCTTCATGTGTTTAGAAGTGGCTTCTAAGAGCACTTGCTCCATAACATTCCCAAGGACTGAGGTTATGATGGCCAGCTACAAGTTACCTGGATCCTTCTTACTCTTTTTGGGGTCGGTGCAACATCTGCCTTTTTCCAGGCATT
This sequence comes from Anarhynchus alexandrinus, assembly GCA_008711295.1. Lineage (NCBI taxonomy): Eukaryota > Metazoa > Chordata > Aves > Charadriiformes > Charadriidae > Anarhynchus > Anarhynchus alexandrinus. Next base: position 37,229 of record VUYV01000970.1, on the reverse strand, counting down.
AGGAATCTTCTCCAGTTGCCATAACCTTTCAAAGATGACAGGAATTAGCCCTTCAATTACATCAGCCAGCTCCTTTAGCAGCCTCGGATGCTCCCTATCTGGTCTGATGGACTTGTACACATCCAGTTAGGTGATATGATTCCCAACTCTTTTTCCTGTGGGTACTGCTTCATATCCACAGACTGTATTAGGAGGCTCAGAAATCTGGGAGGCCTAAGGACAAGTCTTACGTGTGAAATATGAGCTACAAAATGCATCTTTTTCCCTATAGCTTTCCACTAGGTCCTTTCAGCCACTGAGCAAAGGATCTACACTGTCTTTGGCATTTCTTCCACCAATGTACATACAGAAACTGCTGATTTTTACCTTCCTTGAGACTTTCAGCTCCAGCTGACCTTTGGTTTGGCCTCACTGCATTCTGCTCATGCAGACATGGCATGTGTAATCTTACCATTTTGCCATTTACCATTTACAGTTTTTGCTGTTTACATTACCATTGCTATCAAGCCACACCGAATCTCCAGAAATAGAAGAAAAAAGCGTATTGTCATTCAGTTAATTCAGGGATGGCTAAATGGCAGTCAGTTTAAAACTGTACATTAATTTCATTGGTTTTAGTCTTGTCTGCTCCACCTCCAGGAATTGAATCTATTCATCAGTCAAGCCACATGGAAGGCTTTTCTCTGTATGACTGATGGTAAGGAGTAACATACAGATCCTAACTGGTGCTGTCAGAGTGCTTTAATTTACATGAGATGCTGTAAAAAGTGTAGCTTTACTGGTTTGGCCCCTGAACCACCCAGGTAAAGACTGGAGTGGGCCTGAGCATACAGAAGATGACCACTTTTAACAAAATCTATCTTGTGGCCTGCGGTCCATAATCCAGTGTCCTTCGTAGTCTGGTTCTGAGTCAGTCAAACAAAGAGGTTTTCCCCATTGTGATGGAAGTCCTGCTTTGAAACAGCTCAGTAAGGTCTTAGAAAGGGAGAGGGATTGATGTGCTCTCTCTCAGAGGGAGTGAGCTTCTTGACAGAACAAGAAACTGCCTTGGAATAGCGGATGAAAGGATATTATGATGTGTCAGTAAGGCAAAGGAGACCCCAGGCAGCTCTGATTTAGGCTCAGCTGTTAATCAAAAATTCTGGGGGAAATCCAAGCCTCCAGAGCTTGAACAGAAATAGAAAAGGCTGTTTCATATTATACAAGCACATAAAGCTGTGCTAAAGGGGAAATCCAAGAGGAAAAGGGCTTTTCTCCCTATCCAGGGAGCTTGTGCTGGAGCAGTAAAAGGCACAGAGTGCCAGGCACTCTTCTGGAGTAGTTTACATATTAACCTATGGCATGAGTATAGAGGTAGAAATACTCTGTGGGTATTCTGCTTGAAAATCCCTTTACATGATAGTAACTTTCTAATGACTTTCTATCAGTCCTGCTCAGGCTAATTGTCACTTAAGACCCCTCAATGTCCATAGGCCTCATCCAAAACCCATCAAAGACAATGTAAAGATTCTCTTTGACTTTAATGGGCTTTGAATCAAGCCCATAAAACAGTCTGACATCTGCAGTACATACTGAGGCCTTAATGACCCTTTTTCCCCAGGGCTCTGGAACACCATTATAACATCTGGGAACCTTCCTTTTCCTGGTGTTTCCCATTTGATATATGTTTTTTAACAGATTAAAAAGCATAAGCTGCAGGCCAATTGGATCCTTACTATCTGGGTTAGTTCAGGTTCTGCTGCAAATCAGAACGTCAAATAATTCTTTCCAGACCTTACTCTCACGCTGAGAAGCTAGGACAGACTGTGTAGCAAAGGATAGGTAAGTTAGGTCTTTTATGGTCAAAAGGAGCAGTATTGGATATTCTAGAGAACAGAGAAAGAAAAGGACATAGCATTATTATCTTTCAAAGGGTAATTGCAGTTTATAATATAAGCAATAAGAAAAAAGATCTGTTGCTGAGTCAATGCACCTGACACTAACAAAACGGTTGAGCTGGTTTGCCCAGCATAAACACTGCATGCCATTTTGGGCATTCATCCTTTTTACTCTGCACTCCAGCAACTCTGAGAATAGGAAACCACCACTTTTGTCCACAAAAGCCTGACCACACATGCTCACAGCAGGAATTTTTGCAGGGTTTGTCTTTCACGGAAGAGGCAAACACTGCCTCCTTACATAACAGCAGTAGTGAAAGGGAAAAGGAAGGAGTCTAAACTACTTGGACAAGCCTGGGCTGAATCTCACAGACTGAAAGTGATGGTTGAAACATAAAATGTCCATTTGGAGAAGACGATGGGAGGCTGAGGGTATTGTCAGTAGCAGCAGGGAGGGGGGAAAGGGAGGAAGGTGCAACGAGAAAGAGAGTTTCCCCAGCCCAAAAACTGGAGTGGTTAAGGCTGGAGGAGAAATGAAAGATAATTGCAAGGCAAGTTTATAGCTTGGGGAAAGGACAATACCTGTATAGCCTTTTCCTTTGTTAATACTGTGGTCTGCATGCTATGAACTTTTTGGTGAAGTGAGATCGGCTTGTTTTGATCCATTAGTGCTCACAAATCTTAAGAGGAAAAGGGCTTACAGGTTGGAAAATGGGATTGCTATCATGAAATCATGACCAGCCTCAAAATATTTGGTCCTTAAGTTTCCATTCATGGTCTCTAAGACAGCACTCAGGCCACAGCAAAAAAAAGATCTGAAGTGTGGCTTACCACAAACACTCCTTGAAATCCCAACAAGCAGTCTGGCACTTTCTCTAGCTTACTCCTCATGTCTCCAAGCCACTCATCTATCTGCTGATCATGTTAGGCATGAACAGCATCCAGAACTCTCTCCATCTGGATTCTTGCGTATGATTTTTAGAAAGGGTCCAACACAGACTCCTTTCTTTTCTTTGTTTTTGTTTCTGCTTTGTTATTTTTTCCATGTCCAGTTTCAGAGCTTGGATGTTACTGTGGTTGCCTTTCTCACAGTGACACTCTCGTAATTAATCCCTACACTTTAGAAACATCAGTGCCTGATTTAGGAGACATCAAGATCTCAGGCTTAGAATATTTACATACAAAACTGGGCCTGCAGTTAAGGAGGCATCATAGAAATCCCTGTCCTAAACTTCTCTTTACGCAGGGATTTGCACGGAGTGCCAAGCCAGAATCAAATGAGTTTAAGACTTAGATTTTCCCATGTTTTCTGTTACTGAAAGGTTATGATGTTTTTTAAAGGTCTCTGCTGTTTCTGGGTTAATTTCTTCTTCTGCAGAAACCTGTAGGGAAGTCATAATGCAGTGTTTATGATGACATCCCTTTCGTGCTGTGGAAAGAATTTTAATGTCATGAATTCCACCTTATGACTGGAGAGATGGGCTTGAAATGGAATCTCACAATCACATGACCCCAAACTAGGTGGAATTTGAATCCCCAGCTGAACTTACATTTTAGGAGCCAAAACTCTGTTTTCATCCCCCATCTTCCAGTCTTTGAAGAAGTTTAGATCTGGGATTCTCTGGCTCAAATGCCTGTCTAATGGTGGCTTCAATGCCAGAACAAATGGGAAGGAGAAGGCAGGAAACATGGAGATAAATAGAACCCCTATATGGAAAAAGTGGTAAGAAAAATCTATGAAATAATAAAAAACAATGAAGAAGCTAGTTTTCTATCTGTCCAATCTCTCCAAGCACCTCCCTCTGCAAAGTTCACTAGTAAAGAATTTGCCTTCTATGTAGACTGTCATTTTACCTACCCAGTTGAGTCATTCTTAGTGGCATAGCTTTTAACACCTCACCATACCATTTTTAGGCTCAAAAAAACCACCTGTGAGTTAAGGAAAGGCCGAAACATCTCCCCTTTACAAATGGGAAAACCACAGTGTGGAGAAATTAAACAACAGACATAAGGTCACACTAGAGGAGGGACCCACTCTACCAGTCTCTCCGTACAAATGTCTGAATGATGACGCCAACCCTTATGCTTTAAGCTTTAAATGCTTTTCATATGGTAGGCCCAATGTTTGCCTCAAGAGGGACAGGTGACCTGGCTGCAGTTCTTTCATTTTAGGAGCCACTTGGCAATGTTCATATTTCATACTAGTGTTCACCATCGAGAATCTGGTTGTTTTTGTGTTTGGTTTTTTTTTTAGAAAAATGTACTTAGCAAGACCCAGCAGATCACTGAATAATGTACCTACAGTAACACTTACTCTTCCAGGTACTTATCTACAAGTCTTCTTGCAATCTTCCATTAAAGTCCATGGTCAAGTTCTTTATTTAATCACTACTGCAGAAAATTCTGGAATGATTTAGATTAGATTTTAACAAAGTTGAAGAAAAGATAGCTTGCTACTCACAGGGAAATTAAACCTTGCTTCTCACCATAAGAAGTACCAAGCAGTCCTGAGAGCTAGTCAAGTCCATAATGGAGAATTATAGTGTACCACGCTGACAGAGAAAATATTTTTTCTGACTTTAGGTAGTTAAAGGTTGGCTTTTACACCTTGAAGACTGAAACTCTGTAGTCATAATACCTTGCTCTTTTCCTTTTTGGCTTTTTTGGTAGCTGCTTATCTTCATTAATACACTCTGACTCTGAGCTCCCCAAGGAAGTGTGTTGTATTTAACAGCAAAAGGTTTCAATTTATATTCAATGGATGTCTTCTTGCCCCTGTGTTTTTAGAACTGATCAATATTTTTCTTGCCCATTCAGTTTTTGACTGCGTACATGTGTGCCTACCCTATCTTTACAGACCTTCTTGCTAGACCAGCCTCTCGCACAGTCTACCCAGAAGCTCGTCCTGGATCTTTCATCTCCACTGTTGCCTTCTGGTAGAGGCGTGTGCACACACACACACACACACACACACACACAAGGGATTCTCTGGTAGCCAGTTCCTCAAGGTGTCTCCTCCTGGTCCACTTAGAGAGACACACACACCTTGCTCTCAGGCCACTTCACTCACTCACTGACTGATCCAGCTTGTGATATTCACTGGTGATCACATACTGACACACACACCCTCACTTGCTGCACTTACCAGCACCATGGATACACAGGCCCTCTGATGTGGGTGCTCTGACCCATGGTTTCCTTTCAGTGGTTGCCACTTGGACCTCTGGACACACACATGTACACAGAATAGAGAGCCTGTCACCCAGAAGCAGCACATATTTGGAAGACAGAACAGATTGTGCTGATCAGGCAGAGGGTATGGCCAGACAAGAGTACTGACAAGAAACAATTTACATATACAGCATCAGCCCCTTTTGTCTCCTGTTCTCCCTAGTTTCCATGGTTCCTCCTTCCTAAACTGCCATGACCTCTCCATTTCCCAGCTTTCATTTCCTCCACTAAACATCCCATAGTAAAATTTGTACAATCCCAAGGTGCACTTCCCCTGCATCCTGTAAAGTGTCCCATACCCGCAGGCTGTGACCCCCTCAGTCTGTGAGGTGACCCAGAGAGATGTTCCAGGTGATTCATCTTAATGGGTGTCACTGGTGGACCATGGGGCTGATGATCCCCTGTGGCAGGCCTAGGAGGGGCCAGGGTGAGGGCTCATTTCTCTGACTTGGTTTTTGAGGTGCCCCCACCTGCTGTTGCGCCTCTCTGCTCCTTCATGTGTGTGGAGATGAGCCACTGATGGGCTGATGACTCTTGGGATGGTAGCTATATCAGAGTATTAGCTGGGTTCCTCTACCTGGTTTTGCCTCTTTGTGCACCTTCCCTGACTTTAGACCCTGCTCTGTCTCTCAATCAACTTTGTCTCTTTGCCCAGTGTTATGGGGGCCATCATACCGTACGTAGCTAAACAGCTGATAACTTGTGCCAGGCGAAGGCCATTACAGAGAGACGCAGCACTCTCTTCTCTGAAGTTTCTCTCCTAAACCCAAATGATGGGTCGCCAGCCCAGACATTATCAGCAGTGTTATTCCATGTCTCTGAATTCATTAATCACAACATGGCGATACAGCTGGGACAGGGCGAAGTGTGTACAGTGTTTGCACATCACTTGTTTCCTGGGTGTATATGCTGCTTCAGGATCAAAGATATACATCCACGTGTTTGCTGTAACAGCACTACACATCTCTCTCACAATGAAAATATGTTTTGGTATACATTTTTGTTTTACCCCATCTAAGTTGCTGGAATGGGGCACTGGGACCCTGTTCATTACCTCAAATATCACTCTCCCAATGTGCCTGCACTGCAGTGTAGTTTTCTAATTCCTGGATACTAAAGGTCATTAAAAAAGGGGTTAATTTTCCATCGTGGTCACATTGCAATGATTTTCATGTTGCTTTAACTTTAAATTTTTCCCTTCCCTGTTTTGTTTTTCTAAAAGATGTAATTCATATAGGACTCAAGTGACCTTTTTTTAATTAGGATTTTTTTTTTTTTTCTGTAAAATATCACACACATTTCTGGTTTATTCAACTGTTTTTAGAAAAGTAGGTGATATACTCTGGTGTCCCTGGCATGTTGCATAAGTTTCAGACCTGAGCACAACGACTCCATTTTGCAAAAATAAATGCATTCTCTTTCAACTCACGTCCGTAGGATATCCCAAATGTACGGTACTATGTTTACCGTGCACTGATATAATACGTAGCTGTGCAGCCCATGAACGTATTAGTAAAGCATTAATGCTCAACACACATCATTGATGCATCAATTAACTTCATTAGAGTTGGCCCCTCAAATGATTGTGAGTGCTTTCTTGTACAGAATGTTCTCTGCCTGCCTTTGGCAAGGGAGGCCAGCCAGAGGAACTTGCTGTTTATTTTTGAACCAATGCAAAAGTAGACCAGGAGCAGACACCTCCTGCTGCAGGCTAGACCTGACAAAGAGGTCATCTTTGTTGCACATGGCTAAGGAATCGCATCCCCTGCTGAAGATCAGGACTATTTTTAGTAACGGGGTAGAGCTCTTCATTCTTGAAATTGTTTTAATTTCTATCTGAAGAGTCAGACTGCATGGCTAGGGGAAAAAGTAAAAAAAAAAAAAAAAAAAGTCTAGTAGGCTGCAGGGCCAGTGTGAGCCGCAAGTCTGTGTAAAAAGAAACCTGATGAAATTGCTTCTTGTGGTGCTGACAGAATTTTGTCCTGGCAGCACTGATGTGCTAATCACTATAGGCTGACAAAGAGCCATTGCCCAAGAGCAGCCCATAATGATCATGTAAATTTTACTTAAGTATATATGATTACAAGAAATTGCCCAGAATTTTAACAGACACTGCGCTGCCCTGTTTATAGAACCGTATAGATTTACTGGCTCCATTTTTCTACCGTAAATGAAAGCCTTAGGGCTTGAGAGGGGGGAGGTGGAGGAGAGGAAATGTTTTGGCTTCACAGTATGTAACTGCCTACAGAAAAATTTTAATGTACATTAAAACCTCATTCAAGTCTGCCACAGATATAGTGAGTTTAAACAATCCAGTGGGGCACCTTCCTCAACTAACTCTTCCATATCTCCTAGTCTGCAGACAGCACTTCAGCGGATGGCCGTATCGCTTGTGGAGACACAAGAACTCTGGTCCTGTTTTCCACAACTAGTAAACTGAGTTTTTCAGAGGTTTCAAAACCCACACAGGAAAATTATAAACTATTCTGACTCTTACATAGTGCAGGCTACAGCATCTCACCCAGAAATTTCTTCTTCAAACCCAGAGCTCCGGCTGACTGATCCCATGTGTCCAAGTCTGGGTTGGATTTCACGTTCTCAGCTGAGAGCAAAGCACCATAATCCCAATGGCTGATTTGTCACACTGTTAAAAAGGCAAACTCCTAGCCTGGATTATGTCTAACTGCAGCTTCTAGTCACTGAATCTTATTTGTGTCTTCTTCTGCTAGATTACGAAGCTATCTGTTATCCGAAATTACTTTCAGGCTGTGATATTTCTGAACCAGTCTCACACTGTAAGACACGTATTTGTAATCTCGGGTCATTCTCATAGCTCTTTCTAAACACTTTCCAGTCTTTCTACATTCTTTTGGCAGAGTAGACAAGAAATTGGATAGATGACTCCCCAAGGAGGGGAGGGGGAGTGTCACATAGAGAGGTAATATTCCTTTTCCCTTTCTACTCAGTAGTCTCCTTTTGTAACCAAGAATTACATCTACAAAGACAGTCTCAACATCTCACCAGAACTTACAAATGGTGTTTTGTTAGAATCCTCATCTTTTCCAGAGCTACTAGTTTGCAGTACTCGCTTGCCTGTTTTAAAGGCATGATCTCCAGTCTTCCTTCATGGGTTTTGAAATGCACGTATTTTAAGTAAGCCAAATTTACCATAAGATCTGTGTTAATTTGTATCCAGGTTAATATGATCTCTTTATGATATCACTTGCAGTTCCAATAGCTTTCAATGTACACGTTTTTAATTTTGCTGCCAATCTTTGAGATCTCTTATAAAGACACCAAGTAGCATTCGGCCAGGAAAAGGAGCCTATGGGTTACCAGTAGAAACAGCACTGTCTGATGATGATCCTCTTTTTTATGAAAACTGTTGTAATCTGTTAACCTTTGATATATTTAACATGAGCTACACTGATGATCACTTTTGCTAGCATTATTTATTCATTTTTCAGATAAAAAACAAGTCACACAGGACTGAATCAAATGCTTTATGGAGTGCTAAAAACATTATGTCTACACAACTATCTCTAACCATCAACCCCGTAGTCTTGAAAAGAAAGGAAATAATCAGAAAACAAGCATAAGCCTTTTATGACATCTTTCATCTTGATATTACAATTTCTTCATTCTTTTTGGATAGTGTTGCATACCAGCCTTTCTGTGATTTTGCCTAAGATCAGTGTCAGGCTCATCTTGTACTTGCCCTGATTCCCCCAACTGAATTCTTAACTATTATCAGTGGTTGTTTCTCATCACACCTCTAGAATTTCTTGGGTTTCTAGTCTTTCTTAAAAATCAACGTTATTAGTGCTTCTGAGATCTCCTTGGACAATTGTTTTAATATTCTGAGGTGCAAATCATCTGTTCCTGCAAGTAAAAAATATGTTCTGCTTTAATCACCACAGTTTACTGTTTTTTGTCTAAAGAAATGGCACATACTATATTTTCATTGAAAAAGAGAACTATATGAGCCTGTTGCTTTCCTAATGAAGAAAAAACAGGTGCATCGTATGTATTGTACATGTATGTATGTCTCCGAGTGACCCACAATGCTGCAGACCAAAAAACTGGGTGTTATTTACTCCAAATGACCCTGCAATGGAATAGGAAGTGCCTTCATGTAGTTATATGAGAGTGCTATCCTGAATTATGAGGAGGTAGGTGGGATTTGGGAGACAGCCAGGACAGGAACAGCAGGCAGAATGGATGAGCTAGGGATGAGGTATGCTGCAAAGGCAATAGCAGATATGGTCAAAGTAACTTATGGAGGGGTATTAGAGAAAGAATGGGAGGTCAGAGTCTGAAGTAGCTCTGGACTGGGTTATCCTGGCACAGCCTGGAGAGAGATGGTCCTCATCAGCAAGCCCAAATCACTTTATGGCTTTAATTGGACATCTCAGCCATCACCTTCACTGGCACAAGGTTGACCTAGTTAAAAAAAAAATCCAGAAAATCTGTATGCCATCATCTACTATTTCAAGCAGGGTTCCTGTTTTGTCTTTGCCCAACAATGCGAGCTCAGGTTTTGCACTGCCAGCAGGGAATCCTGAGGCTGGAGAATGTTTTGGGGTCAACAGCTTGAGTGGTGAGTTCATCAGAGGCAGTGTGGATAGCCACTGGCTCCCAGTGCTGCTCACGTGCAAGAACCTGCATGAGCCCAGTAGAGCAGTTAAGAAAGGAAGTAAAAAAATGTAAGCAATGCAAAAAAAGTAGGCAGAAAGAGCTGTGTCAAAGAATAGGTTTCTTGCAAAATAAACAACTAGTCGCAAAGAACGATGTGAGTTACACACTCATTGTGGAAAAAGTATGATTTTTTTCAGTATTCTCTAGAATTTAAACTCAAAGAATCACATTCTTCCTCAGTACATTTCTGCAGAAGTTTCCTCAAAGATTAATTTAATATTAGATCCCTACAAAAACATGCAGACTTTCAAAGCAGGAATGAGACTCCTTGTGTCACCGGATAGAAATTATTTTTTGATATTGCAACAGTTAGGCATTTGCATTGCAGGTCCTGTTATCAGCTAGGTTTGTCATTTACTTTATGTTTGTAGACTTTGCTTATTCTTTTGCTACATGTGCACATGCTTGCTAGTGCATGAACACTGTATACTCATAGCCTGGTTTTTCTGCATCATATGTGTACCAATGTAATGCTGATCATTTGACTGGAAGGCTTTCTAAATTAGGGAGGAACTCTAACTCAAAGGAGAAGTAGATCTTTTAGTTTCCTGTTTTTATTTTAATAAATTATGTAAAGGCACCACTAAAATATCTAGGTGCTGTTGTGCTAGACATTAGACATTTACCATTATACAATGGTAAAATATTCCTTCTCTAATCACACAGCTGAAAAATTATTCTGAAGTGAAAAATGTCCTAAATGGATACCTTAAAAAAAAAGATGTTGGGTGAAAGCCAGCCTGAGGATAAAAGAAATTATTGGAAAGTGAAAGGAAATTAGAGGCAACTGCTTCCTTTCATTTACCTAAAGGAACTCTTTTACATTAGGCAGCAGAAGCAGTTGGACACTGACGTCCTGGAAAAGTACTGTATGTAGATTCAAGGAGTTGTATTTACATATAGGAAAATGTCTCCTGCATACTTTAAAGTTTTTGGGAGCTCCTTCATGATCTTCATGATCTTTTTTTTTTTTTTAAATCATGAACATGTGATTGGAGCAAATCAGACCAAAGAAATAGGAAGATGCCTTAACTGCTTTACCTACATCTTAGGAAAACCTTTGTAACTGGCACATACATAAGAGAAATAATGTTTGGGGTTTCTCTCCTGTCAAAGTCATGTATCTACTGTAAGCTCCTCTAGAGTCAGTGAAGGGAGGCAGGAGCTGCTAGAAAATTATTCATCACGCTTATTTTAGAAACCTATATCAGGAGGACTGAATCAGCATCTGGAAGGGTCCAATTCTCCCCTTTTGATTAGAAAGATCATAGAGAAAAAATGATTCATTTATGTATACCCAACAAATGATTTCTTGCCAAAAGTGAGTTATTTGTAGTGATTAAACCTATTTGTTTTGGTTTTTCTGTCTTTCCTTTTCATTAATTTGATACCAACTTCTCTTTCCTTGCATCGGCCAAGGTCATTCACAGGCACACAGGACACTGACTGTTGCAGTTGGCTGCTTGTGTGTTGTTTTGAAAGGTGCAACAATAATATTCCTAAAATAAAAGAGTCAGGATTTATAAGCCAGAATACACAAGGGAAATCCACTTTCCTTGAAAGGCTTGGCTGCTGTCTAAGTTGCCTCTTGACACAGTAACATAAAAGATTTACTTTATTTTTCCACTTTCTGAGTAGAAGAGCTTTAGAGAGAATTCACGGTGGCCCTACTAAATGTATGGAGCTGGACTCCCAGTGAGACTTGAAGTACACTCAGAAATTTCAATTCTAGCATAAGATTTGTTTTGCAGGAAAAAAAAAAAAAGTGGCTAAGACAGTAGCCAAGGATTCAGGAGATGTAGATTCATTTCCTTGCTCTGCCATAGACTTCCTATATGACTTTGGGAAAATCATTTAATCTCTGCATATCAGTTTCCTGTGGTAAAACTTTCTAGATGTCTGCGAAGATAAACATATTAAGACAGATGCTCTGAAACCAGAGCCCATACGTCTGCTGAAGAAAAGTAGACAGTTTCAAATCAAATGCTATTTCCATATACAGATATTTGATTTATGACAAATTAGTTTAAAAGGATGCCTCTCCCAAACTGCCAATGCCACGGCAAAGATTAAAATCTCACTTAAGCAGTGCTCCCCACACACCAATAGTTCCAGCTGTCATTGGTCACTAGAACAAAACAAACCATGTAGCAAACCCTCCCTCTCCCTCACCTTGTCCCCAACAGAGAAGACCCATTTATCTCACCTGTAGCCTGTGAGTGATATCCCATCACACTGAAAATCTTTCTTAAAAGATGGCTGTTGCAATAAATCCAGGAGACAAACAAACACTAACTAGGGTGAATGAAAAGGACTAAAGATTTTCCAAGCAAAATAGTCATTGCATAATACTGTACCACCACTTCCCTTTCTTCTGGGCCAATGAAGCTCGCAGTCAGGAACTTATGCTGATTTCAACAGCTTGGGGATGTAACAGAAAGATGCTGTCTCTCATGTAGGGAAGGATCTGATTAGCTGAATAGGATCTGATTAGCTCATTATGCTGAACAGAAACCTTTGGATACAGCCCAAAATCTGGTCAGCTCTCCTGAAATGCTCCTTTAGTTTTCACTCTCTTTCAACTCGTATATGAGGTGGACTCACTGTATTTGAACCATTTTTATGGCATTTGAATATTTCACATCAGTTAGCTCTCCCTAACATTAAATGTAATACATTTTTGCAGAAGAGAAAAATACTGATTCTATCACCTAGTTGGCTTTTTCCTTTTCCAAATACTAATAAAGCATCACCCTCTACAGAATAAAGTCAATTATAATGTTTGAAGGTGAAATCAACTGTTCTCTGCTGGGCTTTCAGAGTACATATTTGTGGCAGTAAATGGGAATCTAAATAAAACTTATGCTTTTCTAAACTTAAAATCCACTTCTCTAAAATTAACTCCCTCCATACAAAAGGAGTTATATCACTTCTTCAGGTGATTGACTTTATTGAAACAAGTAGGACTGTGCCATAGGGACAGAGGTGCTGAAAACGTGATATACCAATCCCTTCTGATACGGCCTCCTACCTCAGACTGAAAACTCAAGCTTGTCAAGTGACCTGGATTATGTGACTGACGATTTCACACTTTTTATTTCAAGTTTCAATTAAACTTGAAGGGTGAGCTACCTCTGTGTCTCTAGCATGAGGTTGTTTTCCTTCTCAATAAAAGGCAGAGATGGGGAATGATAAAGGGAAGACCCAGAATGACCTGAGCCCTGATGGAAAAGCTACTCTGTGGCAACCTTTGAATGTACCAAAAGAATCAGCACTAAGGGTAAAGTGAATCTTTTCTCAGGAAAATGTGTAGAATTGAAGGGTGCACTCTCAGGGGACTATCAACTGGTTAGAGAATGGTGAGAGTGGGGCAGGGTTGATGAAGCATCAGGGTCTGTGTATCTCCATGCAGAGGGCGCAGGGCCTGAAGGAGCAGCACAGTGGAAAGAAGAGCTTCTGGGCTGAGGACACACTGGGGATGCAGCTGTACACCTCATTTCCGAGCCATTGATTTCCAAATCACGTGTGGTTTTGAACAACTGTTTGGACTGAACTGGCCCACTCCACTTCCAACAGAACATGGGTAAACTTGGAGTTAAAATACTTGTCCATAAAACTGGAAAACTGGGTTCTGTTGCCTGATTTGTCTGAGATTCTGTGTAGTCTATGGCATGTTGTATATTCATTTTATGCCGTTTTGTAAATGAGCATTAGTTATGTTTTACTTTAGAGAGATGTAACAGGCTAAATCCATAAAATCAGAAGGAGTTCAGAGGAGTAACTAGATTAAACAATAATGAAATTAACTAATATTGCTAAATACCAGGAAAAAGAGAATCGAGGCACTATGAACTATTAATTACGTCATGGTTTCCCAAGAGAAACAATCAAGATCCTATTAACTGGGTGATTAACAGTTTGTCTCACCTAGTCTAGAGGCTACAGAGTGGGAGAGAAGTCCTCAGCTGGCAAACAGAAAGACCTGAGACATTTTAGTATCTCTTTACATGTCTAACTGTTGACCTAATCCTGTAATTTATTAGGCATGGGAGAATGGATCTGGACACAAAAAGGATTGACCTTCCCATAATTTCCAGTGAATCCAAAGCCTTTTCAAAGAATTCTGGTTAACTGTTTCCCCTCTTATTTTAATTTCCCATGCCTCTTGACTTCCAGGCTATGCTTGTGACCGGAAGCCAAAATGCCATGAGAAAAAGCCCTTCCTGTGGTAATTTCAACACTGCCAAGCATAAGGCCTACAAACCACATGGGAAAGCTTGTTCTCATACAATTTGCTGCCCAAAAAATATCCAAAAAGTTTGGGGTAAGAATCCAACCTATAAACATTAATACAAGCCAAACTTCTCAAATATTTCAGAGTCAGCCCTTTTAGTAGTTTTTATCCAGAAGTAAAAAGCACTTCCATTAACCATTTTAAATGTTTATTGGGGATGCCAAAGCTATGAATCAAATAATTTATTAAATCTGCTTATTGTAGTTCAGAACACCAAGTTTTTTAAGCAGCATATTTTTATCTATTTTGCACAGGGCTGTGGTAAACTAGTGAAGCTCCTTGATGCCAGTGAGATCCTGCAAGTTTACAGGACTGAGGACAAATCTGAGGACTGTTCCTGCATGAACTCCATTCAGTCGGAAGCCAAATCTCACGTCCCTGAGCATTATCTATACAGTAATGTAACATCTTTTTTTTCCAGAAAATCCAAGTTGCTTTTCAAGTTTGTTTGACCACTTAAGCATGGTTGTACTAAAGGTCATCTGAGTCAGCCTAGCAACATCCTAGTCTCCAACAGTGGCCATAAACAGATGCCAAACTGTAGCTAAGCTTACAGCTACAGCAGAAGCAATTCTGGTAGCACCTGCTTAGCAGTTCTGCTCTGAAATAGCTGGTTTAAACGAGTGATAGAGTTTTCTTGAAACCTACCCCAAGCCAGTCAATTAATCATCAAATGAACTGAAGAAGATGATTAACTTCTTTGTATCCTAGTTCAAGTGCAAAGTCCCCTGCTTTCATCTTTCTTCTCTAACAGCATCTCTGTATTGGAAACAAAAGCATAGAAAGTCCATAAGTTATTTTAGCTTTGGCTGTTCCTTGCTAGAGAAGCAGTGTGATGCTCTTCAGGACTTCTTCCCCATTACCTTGCACAGGATGATTTTCTTCTTCTAGAAGCCCATGAAATGTACCCTCAACCTCAGGTGTCCCTATTCCCTAACTCATTCTTTGCTTGCATAAATACAAAAGGTTTATCTTCCACACAGATTTGCCTGGATTTCTGTGAAGATGATGTGTTTTGACTTGTCACATTTGCACTGGTTTCCAGTTTAAGGCAGCTTGTAGCTGTTCCAAGGCACTGACAAATTTGGGAAAGCTGCTCAGAATATTGCTTAGATACTCCCCTTCTGTTGGGGATGGCATGTCCTTTCCCCTCTCTCCCCCCTTTCCCTCTTCATGTTCTTTTACCAAAGGGATTCCAGCTTTAGGATCATGGAGTTCTCATTCCAATTGGGGCTGTAAGGATTCAGTTTTCATTTCCTACTTTTCTGTGATCATGCTTCTCATCCTACCCCAAAGTCAATTCTTGGGAATGTCCAGAACATTGACTCCAACTCTGTTCCTTAATCAAAGCATTTTTTCTAGTTCAACCTTTTCAAGATTTTCACCATAATTTAAAAGTCACATATCATATTCATTATTCATATTGCTGGACTCTTAATTTCCAGTCTGCTATGAGCCTTCCACAGGGAAAATAGATGACATTTGGTATGTACAATATTTATTCTAAACACTTTCGCTCTCCTTTTTCGTTTCTCTCCACTACCACCTTGTGTCAGGTTTTGGCGTGTATGTGTGTGGCAGTAGTGAGGGATTGCTGCTATATGAAGAATAAGAATGTATGTAAAAAATAATTGATGCATTATATTACTGAAATCAGTGGGTTTTCATGAAGAGTCTACCCAATTGCAGTCAACGTTAACGCAACATCTGGAAGCATATAGCAAAGAATATCTTATCCAGTTAAGAGCAAGCTGCGATGCAGCCAAGATATCAGGGCAAGTACATCTAACTGCAGCCTCTAAAGGCATGCACCCATGGACTAGGACGTGTGTCTGTAGATAGGAAGAGTGATCTACCATTGACCAAAGGCAACAACAACAAAAATTTTGCTTTTCCAAAGAGTGTACTCTCGAGGTTTCATATTCACAGTTTGAAAATGAAAGAAAAAAAAAATTGACGTAATGAAAGAATAAGAGCCCTGAATTGGCTTTTGTCACTTCATTAGTTACTGGAAAAGCAGGCAATGTTCCTGGGAGACTGTGATGGTGAAGGGCCTCTTCAGTCAGGCTCTCTGGGTTCTTGAATAAGAGGAGCAATCTAATTAGGTATTACAACTTTATCTGTGAGTGAGATTAGAAAGGGAGGCAAATCCCAACTTGCTGATATTGATGATCTCTGTGTGCCTTTAAAACATCTGACAACACCATGCCTTGTAGGCTGACACCACCATGCCTACAAGTGACATGCTGAAACGGTGGTTGAGCACCGACTAAGCAGGGGAAGGGTGCCACCTGCTGAATGGCTAACCCTACTCCTTGCCTCATCTTGACTCATCCATTTCCTGAAGGTCAAGTACTAACCTAGTCCAACTATGCTGCAGAGCTCTTAACAAGATCCCTGTGTCACGCTTGAATGCTTGAAACAGAAGAAAACCCATAATTTCTAACAGCTACTCCCCACAGGCAGCAGGGAAGGGGGACAGGTCAGCAGCAGATCTGTCACATCTGTTCAAATGGAGCAAGCAAAGTTTCCTATCTGTCTCTGGTCTGTCCGTAGCTACTGGTCATTGCTAGTAGTCTGGGAGTACTGGTCAATTTGGAGTGCATTTCTGGTTGTAACACCCTTTGCAATAATAAAGACTTGTGCTCCTATTTGAGAATGGGATCTGAGGCTCTGGAGACCTGGCCTGAAGTGCAAGCTACTGCCTCACTCTTCTAACACCTCCATGTCAACTGTCAGCTTCTTTCAGGGAGCAATGACTCAGTAAGCAACAACTATGCCAAAAATTAAACCTAAGCCTGCCTGGCCCTGCTCCTCATTACTATATTTTATTTTTTTTTTCATTTCTTGGCCTCATAGTCAACAGGAGCTTAGGAGTGAGGGATAAGGTAGAAGGGTTAATTGCTGCAGCAATGACAGGTCCTTCCTGCTTTTTGTTTTGTTTTGTTTTAACCTTTTTTTTTTTAACACTGCTTAGGGCTTTCTTTCTTAATCTACTTTCTAAAATGTCTAGTGCTGAGAGATGTATTTATCCATAATGATGAACATATGGTTTATGCTGCCTAGGCATTATACATCCATGTGTTTCTTATTGTTTTAGGTAAGTGATGCAGCTTTTTTTTTTTTTTTCCAGTTTGGGAGACTTTCCTGAATAAAATACCCATGTCCCCAAGGGTTTCTCTTCATGGCCACACGCACTAAAAGGTGGGCACAGATCTAAAAGCATTCCTGGCTATATGCCCTCTAACTGAATCATTGTGAGAGCTCCATTTGAAGTTACATGCTTTATTAATATTTATTAATAATAAGCCACCCTCCGTGTCAACCTTCATTCTGAACACGTGCCAGGTTTTTCCTGCTCTGCCCATGGAACACTTCTCAGTGTTGCAAAAGGAGTCAGTGAGCATCATGCCTTATCTCCTGGTAGATTATTCTGGAGTGATGCAAGAAAAATGATTCCTAAATTGAGGGGTAACCCATATAGGCAGGTGAATTAAACTAATCAAGTGATTTTGTATTTACTGCACTGTAAATGTAAAAGTGGTACAATCAGGCCCCCAAAAGCAAGACCAGTTCAGTAACTTGTATGTTTCTTGCAGAACCCACCAAGTATTTTAATGGGTCATCCTCTGAAAGTAGTTACATCCTTTAAAACACTTCACTTTCTGTTAAGGTATTATCAGCCAAAGAGTGGATTTTCATGGTGACAAGTTGACGAAAACTATAGTAATTTGTAAATGGCAATGTGCATTCTAGCTCAGAGTAACACAAAGCCACTTCACCCAAGAAAAAAACTGTACTTCAATGAAATTAATAGCTTTGGTAAATTCAGCATGCACAGAATGGTTAAAAGCGGGGGGAGCTTTACTCTTATGTGTTGTCAGGTCTGTTTTGAGAAGGTGTTAAGAAGGTATCGTTCTAAATTACTTGGCAGCTGTCAAAAGTATTCTTGAATAATTTGGACTGGCATCTAAAAGGGAGTGTTTCATTCTGTGTAGGTAAGCATGGAAAAATAAATGAAAAGCTTAACAGTGATACCGCAGAGTATATCTCCAAGCCCACATCAGAGGAGAGAAAGAACTGCTAAGGTGGGAAAAAAATCCACTATGGATGTTGCTGACTGTGATTTTTGTCATGTGTTCGAATCGCTTAGAACTGTAGAACAAGGCTGCAGTTGTCAGGGTATGAGGTCCTGCTGCTTCAGAGGTGTCAAATTATTGCTCCTCAGCTGGAAGAAACAGAGCCATAGTGCCAGAAGCCTGTAGACTTTGGCCTGTGTCTTATCCACTGCTGGCACGTGTTCTTTGTTGTTCTTAAAACTGAAAAAAAAAAAAGTTTTAACTCTGATTTGAAGAGGAGAGATTGTTGTTGATGTTGCTAATATCAAAGGGGTGAAAACTGAATGGGATCACAGAAGTCATGAGACTGGCCATGAGGTAAGGTAACTTGCCACCTCTCGTCTGCCTGATTTTAATCTGATTCAGGTGAGAGCAATTGAAAGTTGCTTCCATCTGATGGATGGGGTTGGCCTAACATCTTCGAAACATTTCCATTTAGGACATCAGTAAAATGTACTGAAACAAGAGATGACTCGCACACATGTTATCCCTACTTTGTCAGTTCTGTAGGTAAGAGAAGGACTTGGCTGTCCAGTTCAGCAAGATGTATATTCAAATTGAAAGACCTTTTCTGAATTTGGCACTGGAATTATCGCTGGTTTAAATTTATGATGAAAGGACGATTTCTGCGCTGAATATTGTCATCTGTGAGTCATCACCTGAGGTCATCTAGCTGCATAGCAATAACAGCATTAATGACATCTATGGAAATAATTCCCAGTCATCCTCAAAAATCCATAGGAAGATGAGCCTCTGATGAAATAAGTACTGCCAAGCACTTCTCACCATATGGTCTGTGCGATTTAGCTCACCACCTAGCCGAACCTTATTTCAATAAGAGGCCAGATAAACAAGGTTTTACACACCCAACTCATTCAGAATCATTAAAAGAAGTCTTTATGAACTTTCGGTTTTGTGGTGGGTTCACCCCAGCTGACAGATAAGCCCCCACCCAGTCGCTCTCTCACTCCTCCACAGCAGGATGAGGGACAGAATCAGAAGGGCAAAAGTGAAAAAAAAAAAAACAACCCACCTTGTGGGTCAAGAGAAAAGCAGTTTTAATAAGTGAAAGGGGGAAAAATGTGGAAAAGGAAACAAATGGTGCAAAAGCAGTCACTTACCACTAACAGACTGATGCCCAGGCAGTCTTGGAGCAACGGTTACTTTGGAAAAACTTCCCCCCAGTTTTACTGCTGAGCTTGATGTCATATAGTATGGACTGTCCCTTCGATCAATTTGGGTCACCTGTTCTGGCTGTGTCCCCTCCCAGGCTCTTACCCACCCCAGCCTCCTCACTGGGGGTGGAAAGTGAGAAAGAGAGACGGCCCTTGAGTCTGTGCAAGGGCTGTTCATCAGGAGCTAAAACACTCGTGTGTTATCAACACTGTTTTGGTCACCAATCTAAAACACAAGACAATATGGGTGCTAGGAAGAAAATTAACTCCATCCCAACCAAACCCAGTACACATTTCTAAAAATATGTCCAGAGATCACTCGACTGGCAAACTTATGGTGTTGCTCACTCTCACTGGGCTTTCAACATGAAGAGCTTTCCAAAGACGGGCTTTGTCTGGGAGCTTTGCACTTTGGCTTCTTGCTTCACCCTAGAAATTCAGAGATATGACAGTGTTATGGAGTCTGACTTCTAGGCTAAGGTTCAGGCCTATACTTTTATTAACCAAACTAATGCACTTGTTCTCATCTAAACTAAATAAAACAAGATGGCTTTCTTTTAACCAAATCCGAGGGCCAGTAGGCAGCAGTATCTCACTGAAGCTTCTGCCATCCAGGCCTTTATGGCACACGCCCCATTTTAAAACGTTGCTTTGTGACACCAGCTGCAGGAAGGACAGGGAATTCTCCACTGTGATACATTGGTTTTACTGTAGGAAAGGCAAATTAATTTAAAATTCCTTTAAGGTAGAAATGTGAATCTAATATCATTTTATTACAGTGAAATTTTTGAGGCTTCTGCCCAAGTTTTACTCAGTGTTCTCTGTTCCAGCTCTTACAGTCCTAGAATTGTCCAAGAGGGGCAATATTCCAGGAGTGAAGCTCAGGGGAGGTTTACTGTTTGACCTCACCTGAGCCAAAGTTTTACTTAGACAGTTTTGCCATCCTAGACTTGTCTTTGAAAGTCTTGCAGTGAACAGGAATTTCTCTCCATTTATTGCATCTCTTCCCTCCAGCTTCCATTCTTAATGAGATTTGGGCTTGAAAACAGGTGTTTAGGTCACAGTTCCAGCTTCCAAATTCACGTTCCCTGTTCTGACAGCTATGAATTCATTCTTCCTCACTCAGGAAATTCTTTGCTGCTTCCATTCATCTGTCCCTATCTGAAAACTGGCCAGAGGGACCCCAATTGTTCTCATTGTTGGCATTCCACAGCTAGAAGACAGACAAGTCCATTTGTAATGAAAGGGAGATTTTTCACATACTGCCCTTCTCTTCCAGGCTGCCTGTGCCAGCACCATTTCATGCTCAGAATAAGCCATAAATCCATAGGGGAAGCCTTTTTTAGATGATAACCAACTGTGTTTTGTATTTTCTTGGAAATACTTTATTATTTCAAAAAATTGAGTTTAAGAAATGCAGATAGTGGAGGCAGTGTTTCACTTGAAGTTACACAGAACACAGCTTCTACAGCTTCGAGTGATAGACTTATGACTACTAAAGTGACATTAATAAATAAAAAACACAGACAGGGTAAGGCTTATTAAAATTACATCTTCCACTGTCTAAACATGAGTTTAATATGAGTCAATGGTGTTTTCACAGCTTGGTTCATAGCTTGGCCATGGTGGTGGTCCATTAAGGAAAGATATAAATAATTAACATGTCCCTCTAGGTTGCAAAAAGAAGGTCTGCTTTGTGTCACGCTGTGGCTCTGTGGCCAAGGAAAGAGACCCATTAAAGTGTGTTCTATGAGCAGGAACATCTAGATATACAGCCCTACATGTCTGCAGGGCTGACTTTTTTGTCTATAAAAATATGATTAGTTTAGAAAAACTCTAAAGAAATTACTCATTGGGTTCACAGTCAATTTTCTTTTTTTTTTTTTTAAATATAAACAACTTAAAAAATCAGCTCTGAAACAAAACACTTCTGAATTCATTATTCACATTTGGACAATTCTGACTTGAAGTATGCATTTCACTGCCAGACTGAATTGGCTAGCAGTTGAGCAAAGGATTGGGTCATTTTAAAAATTATTCTGTTTCTCAAGAGCAATTATACCGAAAGTGAGAGCAGAGGAGGTTGAGAAGGATGGTTCCAGAAATAACTTGCATGTTTCCAAATGTATAAGTAAAATTTTGAGGCTGCACGCTGGTGGTTGTAGAATGAGAGTCGGTTTCCTAGGAGATCATGTAAGATATCCCAAACTGCACACTTAAAGGGTTGACTTCATTTCTCTGAGCATCCACTTCAAAATAAAAGGTTGCTTGGAAGAAATAAATGCCAATCCCACCAGGGTTGTCTCAATGTTTCATCTTTTAAAGAGTGAGAACGAAAGTGAGAGAAAAGAAGTAATCCATTCATTTGGCCACATAGTCTGAATAATTTTTTTTACTGAAGTACAGAGAGCAAATATCTAATAGTAATCTATAGAAGGATTAAAAATCTTGGTGCGCCAACGATTTTGTCGCAGTGTCTGTGTCAAGAATCTTACCAGCTAATACAGATAATCTGTCATCTCTTTGTTTGCTTATTTGTTGCCCTCCCACCCCAGAAGCTGTTTCATTTCAATAGACAAGTAATTATTGCATAGTTTCTTGCTGGAATAAGTAAACTTTTTGTCTGGGAACTTTATAGCCCCTGTAACAAGGATACTACTCCTATATGTCAGTACCCAAGCAACCTCATGCAAATGTGACTTGTGATACATAATACTTGATGCCTGCTGGGAATGAAGCAGAATGCTCTGTATTGCTCCATAGCCATGCAAACTCAACGTGGAGAACTACTTAATGCACGGCACAGATGGGGTCCAGAGGACATGTGTGCTGTATCATTCTTTGGCTGGAGAGGATGTTATTTTGCATGAAGAGGAATAAGCAGAGGGCTATTAACAGAGAAATATGGAGGCCTATTTTGGTAATGTACTATGCCTTGTCAACCATTTCACTATTACAGTTGATAACCTATACATACACGGAAAAGCTATTAAAGTGTGCTTGAACTGCTGTTCATATTATGGACCACCTGGTGAGGTGCAATACTGCTTGTCTGACCTAAACTATTGGAACAAATGAATGGTAGTTCTTCTGAATTACAAATATTTCTCATTTTCAATAAACAACAATTTTCTTCTCAGAGATGTGAAATGTGGACAACAAGCTAGCCCATCCCTGCTTTGGAGCACAAAACAGACATCTTCCTGTCTGTCTTGGCCTGGTGTCAGGCTAAATAGAAAGATAATGCATTTAACACAAAATCCATGCAAATACTCAGAGTTTGTTACCAAAGCTAACATTTAGATCCTGTTTACAATGTGAATAAGTAAGAGTTATTATAAATTGTAGGCACTGATCTTATGTTGCACAGAACACAGATAGAGCAGGGTTCCTGTGTTCTGTGGCTTGACCCATACATTCGTACATGTTCAAAGCCATAGAGAAAAACAACGAAAAGGGATCTGTGTTTATCAGAGTAGCTACTTAAATTAGCCAACATGAATGTCTAAAAGACTGCTTACTTTTTTTTTTTTTAACGGAGATTTTTCTTCTTTTTTGTGTCCACATAGACTTGAGTGAAAGAAAAATCAACCCAATTAGTTTTGTAGTAGCTTGAGGCCATTCACTTCGATTTCTTAATGCTACGAGGTCTGGATTTCAGATATTGGGAAGAAATTTTTTTTAACAACTATTGGAGTAAAATCAAAATCACGAAAATACTCTATTAGCTTTGCAGGAAAAAAAAATCTTTAAAAAACCTTCTATTTTTTGTCATGTTTTGATGCCAACAGGTTCCAGCTGTTCCAGTTGGTCACTGTGCAGTCTGATGTCAGTCCACAATGACACCTGAACGGACTTTGAATTGATTTAAACAAAATTGATCATTTATTTAATAGCTGGATTGATAGTCCTTGATGTGTTATCAGTCTTCTTCCCCCAAAAAGGCTTTGAGAGGGTTTTGGGCCTCAAACGTTCTTAGCAATATGTGGAGCAGTACCAGAAACACACAGAGGACAAACTGCCTTCTTTGGAAAGAAGCTGCTTCTGTAACCATGACTTTCCAGACCACCAGGATAAGCAAGAGAGTTCATAATTCATATCAGATGTGCAGACTGAAACACAGCCCTAGTTCTTAAAAACCTGGTCACCTGGCCCTCAGTCTACTGGTAGTATAGCTCCCCAAACAAAAACCTTCATGGTCTGAAAAAGCAGAACTCAGGCTGCTCATCAAATGTACTTGGCAAGTCTTCTGTCATCTATAACTGGGTGGGAGAAAGCACCCAACTCCACAGACAGATGGGATTGGACTCTCCACAGAACATCTGGAGGAACCACCCAGGAGGACACTGGGTCCAGTCTTCCATAGTTCACAGAATCATAGACTACCAGGTTGGAAAGGATCTCAAGGATCATCTGGTCCAAACTTTCTTGGCAAAGGCATGATCTAGACAAAATGGCCCAGCACCCTGTCCAGCTGAATCTTAAAAGTGTCCAATGATAGGTAATCTACCACTTCCCTGGGTTGATTAATCCAATGGCTGATTGGAATCAATGGTTGATTTCTCATTGTGAAAAAATTTCCTCGTGTCCAATTGGAATCTCCCCAGGATTAACTTGTACCCATTATCCCTCATCTTTTCCATGTGATGCCTTGTAAAAAGGGAGTCTACATCTTCTTTGTAGCCACCCTTTAAATATCGGAACATGGTGACAAGGTCTCCCCTAAGCCTTCTTTTCTCAAGGCTGAATAAACCCAATTCTCTCAGCCTTTCCTCATATGGCAGGCTTCCCAGTCTTTTGATCATCTTCGTGGCCCTTCTCTGGACCCTCTGGACCAGCCTGTCCACATCTTTTTTGCATAGCAGGGACCAGAACTGAACACAGTATTCCAGATGTGGCCTGACAAGTGCTGAGTAGAGTGGAATAATGACTTCTTTACCCCTGCTGGTGATGCCATTGTTGATGCAATCCGGCATCCTGTTGGCTTTCTTTGCCGCAGCAGCACACTGTTCACTCATATTGATCTTGTTGTTCACTAGGACCCCCCAAGTCGCTTTCCACAGAGCTGCTCCCCAGCAGGTAGATCCAAGTCTGTGCTGTGTTCCTGGATTATGTTTTCTCAGGTGCAAGACCTTACACTTGTCCTTGTTGAACTTCATAAGGTTCTTGTTAGTCCATTCTTCCAGCCTGTCCAGGTTTTCCTGCAGGGTGGCTCTCCCTTCCAAAGTGTCCACTTCCCCACTCAATTTGGTGTCATCAGCAAACTTCATCAGGGTACCCTTGATCCCATCATCCAGATCACTTATGAAGATACTAAACAGTGTTGGGCTCAGTATCAATCCTTGGCAAACCCCCCTTGTGACAGGTTGCCAGTTTGAAAAGGAGCTGTTTACCACCACCCTCTGGGTGTGGCCTGTCTGCCAGTTCCCACCCACCACACAGACCACTTGTTTAGACCTTAACGCACCAGTTTCTCTAGAAGGAGGCTGTGGGGAACTGTGTCAAAAGCCTTGGAAAAATATAGGTAGACACTGTCCACCACTTGCCCCTCATCAGCCAAGCAGGTTACTTTGTCATAGAAGGCAATTAGGTTTGTCAAGCATGATTTGCCATTGGTGAATCTGTGCTGGCTTTTCCCAATCATGTGCTTCATTTAACTTGTGAGAGCCCCCAGGAGGATTAGTTCCACAACTTTGGCAGGGACTGAAGACTGATGTGCCTATAATTTCCTGGATCCTCCTTTCAGCCCTTCTTGTAAATGGCGGTGACATTGGCTTTCTTCCAGTCTTCTGGAATCACTGGATGACAGAGAGACGGAAAGCCTTCCTCTCCTTCCAGATTAACAGGTCTTCCATTCACATTTTAGTCAAATGACCCAGTTACCTCTACTGTTCCCCCAGGCACCTTTTGAAGAGAAACTGGGTACCCAATGGATTTCCCTTTCATACTCTATGCACCTACTTTCATACACCATTATAATTACACACACATGCATGCTTGCTTGCTTTCTCATAATTGGCTAGCTCTAGACATCGATCAAGAGGTGCAGATACCCTTCAGGCATCTGTGGCATTTTAGCAGCATAAGTTCCAGCCTGCAGAATCATGCGGTGTCCCATCCCAACATAATGTAATTCCATATGGCAACATACAGACAGTCTTTCTTATTCTCAGTATGGCCAAATCTAAATGTCTGAAAAATCAGAAGTTCATCCTCACAGAATCATAAGATAGAGTTATGAATCATGAAATTAAAAAAATATTTTACCATTCTTTTATTTGTCTTTTGGCTCTTTGAACTTTAGTATTAATACCTGCAAATGACAGGGAAGGGGAGCAGGGGTTGGAATGAAATAGTCACAAAAAAGTCTCCCATGGCAGCAGGAGCTAAAGTGCATCATAAAACCACTGTATGCTCATCAGCTTCAACCACAAGTCCAAAATATGAGCCATAAGGACCTATTTATTCATGCCTAGGACACAAATTTAATATGTGTAAATCCTTGCCACACAATCACTTCATTTCTATTCTTAAAATCTATTCTAATGCTCTGTCAACACGCTATACTGAGAAAACATGTAGAACCTGGACCCATATAATTTAGTGGGCTCAGGTTTATACTGCTATGGAAATCCGTGACTCAGTTTGAAGAGCCAGCACGTGCTATCAGCCATTTGCATTCAGCAGCATTTTTTCGAAAGAAAGCAAAGCACAGAAATAAATTTGTTGCCCAGTGTAAGTAGCATGAGACAGTATGTTATTGTGTCCCTCCCTGTTTGTATGGCATGTTACACAATGACATTCCCATACTGGTTAGTCCCTTTTTATAACATATAATCAAAATATATTTGATTTTATATATTATATATATTCTTATATATTTTTATATAACATATTATTATATATTATAACACTGCCTATACTATTATTACCACCAATAAACAGAAAAGTATTATATTGTGAACTGCATCACCTAGCTGTTCAGTTCCAACCTTTTTAATATTCGTGTTGGTACTTTAGGTTTATTTTATGTTGTAATTTTTCATTTGTTTGTTTAATGAAACTGAAATTTTGCCTAGTGATTTGCTGGACTCCAGAGTTTAACTGTAAATTTTTAGCTAACTTGGTCTTTCAATCCTTTCTGATTTATTTCTCTATCCTATCAAATGGAGGGATTGGAGAAGTGATGGAAACCACAAACTGAATCCATGAGATTCCAAGTAAATAACAGCAGCGCTCCAGCCTCTTAGGCATCCCGGTTGGTAGCAGAGCTATTAGAGACTTGTCATATACAAGGAACAGAGCTATGAATTTTATAATGAAGGGCATGAAATATGCTTTCTGTTTTGTACTTTGCTTCTTTGCTATTCGTCCTTCTGTGAAAATTACTAAAGAACAAAGTAAACACAAACAGTTGTGTTTGCATCTAACATTACATTTACCACTAGCTCCTTTTTCTTCCTTATTTCCAAGTTATCTAGATAATATGTAGTTACGTGAGTCAGGGGGAGGAAAAAAAAAAA